>JADRCD010212051.1:0-20266 GCA_019843815.1 Montemys delectorum | reverse complement strand
AAGAAAGAAAGAAAGAAAGAAAGAAAGAAAGAAAGAAAGAAAGAAAGAGAGAGAGAAGATTTAAACAAGTGATGGCTAAATTGTATCCCAATTTGGGGACCAGATGCATATACCCAAGTGTAGGATGCACAGAAATCTTTAATCAAATTCAGCTAGAGAGACGTCCACTCACAAAAACATAAAATCAAAGACAAAACTTCTAAAGATCCAAAATATATAAATATATAAAATATATATTAATATATAAATAGCCTATATATACATATATATAGAGAGAGAGAGAAAGAGAGAGAGGGAAAGAGAGAGAGCATTACATAGAAATTCTCATTGATAACTTGAACACAGGTAGATTTCTCTACAGGAATCCTGCAGGGCAAGGGAAAATAAACTAGAGTATTCAAAATGATAAAGAGAAAAGCTACCAACCAAGAATACTTTACCTAGCAAAGCTATCTTTCAAAATAGTGCAGAAATGCAAACCTTCCCAGATGAGCACAGGCTAAGGCAGCTCACTACCACCAGGTCGGCCTCTCGGGAAGGGCTGAGGGAAGTTCCTGAAGCTGAAACAAAACCTTGTGATTGCTGACATAAAACACACAAATTCACAAAACTTAGTGATGGTGGGAAACAGAGCCACATTCAGAATGCTCTAGGATTGCAAGTGTGTGTGTGTGACACAGTGTTATTCCAAGTATGAGGATAAAAAGACAAAAAGACAAACCTACTAGGAATTGCTCTGGATAAATAAATTGTCCAGGGGTGAACACATGTATAAATTCCAGTATCAAAAACATAAAATGTGTGTGGAGGGAGTAAAAGAATAGAGCTGCATTACATAGTCCAAGTTAAGTTCTTAAAATATGTTTTTAGAGGCTAGAAATATGGCTTAGCAATTAAAACCATGTGATGCTCTTGCAGCAAATACTAGTTCAGTCCCTATCACCCACATTAAGTAGCTCACAACTACCCATGACTCCAGCTCCAGGGGACCTGATAGCCCCTTTCTGTATTTCATGGTCACCTGTACACACATGGCACAGAAGCACACAAATGCAATTCATTTTTTAAAGTTTTTAAATAATGTCTCTATAAAACATTCCATGTAAAACTCATGATGACTACAAAGAAAAAATAATTAGTATAAACATAAAACAAAACAAGAAACGAATCAAACCACACCAGTAAGAAAATCATCAAGCCACAGGGAAAGACAACAGGATAGAGAGGAAGAAGCAAAGACTATCCTAGGAAACAGGCGGCAGTCGGAAGTGCTCCCATATCATGAGCGGCTTTGGATGTAAATGGATTGATTTCCCCCAATGAAAAGGTAAGCCATGACTGAACAGATTTTTTATTTGTAAAATCCAACTATGTGCTGCCTACAGAAACTCATTTAACTTTTAGCTTTTAATCTTTTATGCATAGATTAAAGTTAAAGTGATGGAGAGTGCTTTCCAAACAAGGGGGCGGGGGGGGGGGAAAGTAACAAATGTAGCTACTCTGAAGTCTTAAAAAAAAATAGACTCAGTAAAGAACTATAAAGAAAGAAAGGCCAAGGAAGAAGAAATCAACTCATCGAGAAACTGCAATAGTTCTAAATACATACACAGCTACCAATGGAGCAATTAAACATACAAAGCAAATATTAAGGAAGAGACAGAACAGGATAGAAACATAGTAGGGAACTCTAATACTCAACTAGTAAGTAAATGTTGGGACAGAAGAGGTTTTTAGATCAACAAATGGACAGATATATAGAGACTATTCCATTCAATAACAGGATATACGTCTCGGGAGCAGACAGAACATTTCCCAGGATGCATCACAAAAATGGCACCAAACCAATTTATGATGACTCAATTACTGACAAATATCTTTTTATCTTTTTTAAATCTCAATAGTATAAAACAATAAAGCTACAATGGGAGGAAATATAGCCTACCAAAAATGTACTGGGTATCACAAAATCAAATATAAAAGGAAAGTTTATAATAAAAATGCTTATACCGGGAAAGTAGGTAAACACATAAACAAACAATGGGATTCCTATCTATTGACAATGAAGAATCAAAAAGTAAAGAGGATAGCATCACTCATGATTTATACAGAAAACAAAATTAGGAATAAAGTTGACCAAGGTGCTTTGCGAATTATAGAACTTTAAGGAAAGAAATTTGAGAAAACAAATGGAAAGATGTCTTGAGCTCACAGAGTAGAAGAATTAATATTGCTAAAACATTCATACCACCCAAAACAATTTATAGCTTCGATGTAGTTGCTATCAAAATTCCAGTGTTATTTTTCATAAAATCTGAAACAAACTTAAAATTCATATGAAAACACAAACATGCTAGCCAAGACAATCATAATCAATGACAGGATAGAGCAGAAGGCATCAGTTTACCTGATTTCAAACTATACTGCAATGATACAATCATTGGATCAATACAGCAATTATAAAAAGAATACACTCTGACCAGTGGAGCAAAACAAATGGTTTCCCCCACCAATAAAAATGTAAGTGCCAAGAATACAAATATACGCAGTGGAGAGTAATACAGCAAGATGGCTCAGCAGGGAAAGACGCTCGCTGCCAAGGCTGACAACCTGACTTCAGTAGCTGAGGTCCATGGGATGGAAGGAGAGAACCAACTCCTACACATTGTCCTCTGACCTCCATATGCACAACTGTTAAAAATAAAATTGTTAAAAGCAATACACAATGTGGGAAGAATGGCCTTTTTAATAATGATGCTGAGAAAACTGGATGGTCACAATATAAAAGAATAAAACTGAACCTTATCTGATATTATATCCAGAGTCACCTCAAAATGGATTGAAAATTTAAGTGCAAAACTAAGAGGTACAAAAATATTGGAGAAAACAGAAAGGGAAAGCCAAGCAGCTTTGCTCTGAGCAATGGTTTGCAGGGGATGGGGGATCTGACCCCAAGAGTACACTAGCCTCAAAAGCAACTCTCTCAAAAGCAACACCTACACCAATAGGGCACATCAAACTGAAAAGCTTCTTCACAGAAAACAGTTGATAGTCTGAGGAGACATCCTGTGGGCTGAGAGAAAGTGTTTGCAAGCTGTGCATTGATAAGGGTGGATCTTCAAAATACATAAGGAACACAACTAGATGCTAAGAAAACAAAAACCAGATATAACGGGCAAAAGATTGGCATAGACAGTACTCAAAAGAAGATATCAAAATCACCAATAGTTTCAGTAAAACCCTCTGTTCTACATCATTAATGAAAGAATGAAAATTAAGTTATAGTAAGATACTATTTCCCCTGTTAGAACTGCTACTATCCAGAAGATGAGACATAAAAACATGCCTATGAAATAGAAACTTTTGTATACTGTTGATGAATGTTTGATTTTGGACACCTCCTCCTTCTCCTTCTCTTCTGTGTGTGTGTGTGTGTGTGTGTGCCCTTTCCTTCCTCTTACGCCACGGAAACTTCCATGGCCTCTTTCCTTGGGGCCAGTGAACTCGATTACCCAAGAGCAACTTCCCAATAAACCTGCATTTAATATAATCTAATCTAGCTTGAATGGGCTCATGTCAGCAACAAAGAAATAACCCATCAATGAGAGTATAAATTAGAACCCTCAAGCTGAGAAACTCAAAATCTAAAATATAATTACTACAAAACTCAACAAATGTATTCTTGGGTCCCTGTATAATAGTCTCCTCCAAATTAAAACATTTCATCTACAACAATGACTGGTATGACAAGTTAGACTCATTTGTGTCATAGTGACATCAATGTAACTGGCATAACCAACTTCTTTCTAGTTGTATGAAAGTCTCCCTTCCCAGAAGAAACACATAGTTATATTGAAAATGAGGCCCAAACCCCAGGGTTGGAGATCATAGACTCGACAGGTGAAGGTACTGCTATTGTTCTGATAAATGGACACACTAACAAATTGCTGTTTAAATTTTTATCCCTGATCATAGATTCCTGTAGCTATTACATCTCCTTAGAGAAGTTTCTTTCTGCAGCAGATGATGGTTAATGCAGAAACTCATAACTAATCAAAGCTCAGAGAATAAGTTTCAGTAGAGTTCTTAGGCACAAACAAAATATCTACATCACACCGGTGTCTCCCAGGTTTACAAACCGTTGTGTAAGAGGAGGCAGAAAGATTGTAAGAGCCAGAGGTCAGGGAGGACTGGAACGAAGCAGTGGATTCTGGGCATAGCAGAAATGCACTCATTAATCACGGCAGCTATGGCTGCCTGCATAAGACCTACACAGAATAAGCCACTTCATATTCCAGCATAGAGGGGTAGGTGCTCATGAGCCCCCACCTATAGTAGCTATGGATGACTTCCTAGGGGAAGAAGAGAGTTTTATTTAAGAATGTAGCCCCTGGTAGGTCAAACATGCTTCAGTGGACAGCCCCACACACTTGCATATATAGGCAGCACAACTTGGATGCTATGGGTTATACAACAGAAAAAAAAAAAAAACAGAACATATACTTAGGGAGGAGTGTGCGGACAGTGACAAATCTGGGAGAAAATAGCAGAAGAATGAGGGCCAATAAAATAAAAATACATTCTAGGAAATTCAGTTAATAAAATATTACGTTAAGGGCATGGTGGGCACGGGTTCCTTCGGGTCTGGTCTGCTGCCCTGAGCAGACCTTGGACACGAACTCCGAAGCCAGTCCCACAACACTCAGAGGAAGCTCCACTCCCAGGCACTCTAACACACCCAGAACCACAGGGTTCTGGGATCCCAGGAGCTTGGTCACACCAGGATCTCAGGATCCCAGAGTAAGCTTGGCTCCCAGGAGCTTTGACATACCCAGGATCTCAGGGTCCCAGAGTAAGCTTGACTCCCAGGAGCTCTGACACAGAATCCCAAGATCCCAGAGATAGCTGAAAGTTCTGATACAACCAGGATCACAGGAAGGACAGGCTCCAGTCAGATATATCAAGGGCAGGTAGCACTAGAGATAATCAGATGGTGGGAGGCAAGCATAAAAACATAAGCAACAGAAACCAAGGTTACTTGGCATCATCTGAACCTAATTCTCCCACCATAGCTAGTCCTGGATACACCATCACACAGGAAAAGCAAGATTCAGATCTAAAATCACTTCTCATGATGGTGAGAGAGAAGGACATAAATAACTCCCTTGAAGAAATAAAGAACACAGGTAAACAGCTAGAAGCCCTTAAAGAGGAAACACAAAAATCCCTTAAAGAATTACAGGAAAACACAATCAAACAGGTGAAGGAAATGAACAAAACCATTCAAGATACAAAAATGGAAATAGAAACAATAAAGAAATCACAAACGGAGACAACCCTGGAGTTAAAAACCTAGGAAAGAGATCAGGAGTCATAGATGCAAGCATCACCAAAAGAATTCAAGAGATAGAAGAGAGAATCTCAGGTGCAGAAGATACCATAGAAAACATTGACACAACAGTCAAAGAAAATGCAAAAAGCAAAAAGCTCCTAACCCAAAACATCCAGGAAATCCAGGACTCAATGAGAAGACCAAACCTAAGGATAATAGGTATAGAAGAGAGTGAAGAGTCCCAACTTAAAGAGCCAGTAAATATCCTCAACAAAATTATAGGAGGAAACTTCCCTAACCTAAAGAAAGAGATGCCCATGAACATACAAGAAACCTACAGAACTCAAAATACACTGGACCAGAAAAGAAATTCCTCCTGTTACATAATAATCAAAACACCAAATGCACTAAACAAAGAAAGAATATTAAAAGCAGTAAGGGGAAAGGGTCAAGTAACATATAAAGGCAGGCCTATCAGAATTACACCAGACTTCTTGCCAGAGACTATGAAAACTAGACGATCCTGAGCAGATGTCATACAGACCTAAAAGAACACAAATGCCAGCCCAGCAAAGCTCTAAATTACCATAGATGGAGAAAACAAGATTCCATGACAAAATCAAATTTACACAACATCTTTCCATAAATCCAGCCCTACAAAGGATAATAAATGGAAAACACCAACACAAGGAGGGAAACTACACCCTAGAAAAAACAAGAAAGTAATCTTTCAACATACCCAAAAGAAGATGGCCACACAAACATAATTCCACCTCTAATAACAAAAGTAACAGGAAGTAACAATCACTTTTCCTTAATATCTCTTAACATCAATGGCCTCAATTCCCCCAATAAAAAGACATAGACTAACAGGATGGACATGTAAACAGGACCCAGCATTTTGCTGCATACAGGAAACCCACCCCAGTGACAAAGACAGATACTACCTTAGAGTAAAAGATTGGAAAACAATTTTCCAAGCAGATGGTCTCAGGAAACAAGCTGGAGTAGCCATTCTAATATTGAATAAAATCAACTTTCAACCAAAAGTTTTCCAAAATAAGAAAGGACACTTCATACTGGTCAAAGGAAAAATCTACCAAGATGAACTCTCAATTCTGAATATCTATGCTCCAAATGCAAAGGCACCCATGTTCATAAAAGAAACTTTACTAAAGCTCAAAGCACACACCTCACCCCACACAATAATAGTGGAAGACTTCAACACCCCACTCTCAGCAATGAGCAGATCATGGAAACACAAACTAAACAGAGACACAGTGAAACTAACAGAAGTTATGAACCAAATGGATCTAACAGATATTTATAAAACATTTCATCCTAAAGCAAAAGAATATACATACTTCTTAGCACCTCACAGTACCTTCTCCAAAACTGACCATATAATTGATCACAAAACAGGCCTCAACAGATATAAGAAGATTGAAATAATTCCATGCAACCTATCAGATCACCACAGACTAAGACTGGTCTTCAGTACCATCAAAAACAATGGAAAGCACATACACACATGGAAGCTGAACAATGCTCTACTCAATGATAACTTGGTCAAGAAAGAAATAAAGAAAGAAACTAAAGGCAAATGAAAATGAAGTCACCTCATACCAAAACTTATGGGACACAATGAAAGCAGTGGTAAGAGGAAAACTCATAGCTCTAAGTGCCTCCAAAAAGAAATGGAAGAGAGCTTATTAAACTAGCAACTTGGCAGCACACCTGAAAGCTCTAGAACAAAAAGAAGCAAATATACCCAAGAGGAGTAGACAGCAGGAAATAATCAAACTCAGGGCTGAAATCAACCAAATAGAAACAAAAAGAACTATACAAAGAATCAACAAAACCAGGAGCTGGTTCTTTGAGAAAATCAACAAGATAGATAAACCCTTAGCCAGACTAACCAGAGGGCACAGAGACAGTATCCAAACTAGTAAAATCAGGAATGAAAAGGGAGACATAACAATGAAATATATCTTAAAATAATTGTTGCTTGTTGAATATTAACAGTTGAAAATATTAAAATCATGTTCTACAAACAAACAAAAAAATACATTAAAAAAATTCTATCTCGGGGGTGGGGGGAACCCTTAAAACTCAAAAATTCTAAAGGAAGGTTCCTTAAGATTCAAGAAGAAAACAATTCATAAGTCTTAAAAAGTTCCTGGAGTTAATCATGCTCACAGGCTCCTTCTTCCCAAAGGGTACATAAGCAATAAAGACTGCTGCAGAGAGGAATTCCTTAAACTGTGGAGCTATCTGTGAATCATAGGGAGCCCAGGCTTTCAGTGATGCAGATGCCCTTTAGTGGTCCAATAACCCCTGAAAACTCACTGTTTACCATCTTGAACACTGGTGGAATCATTATTTTGGTTTGGTCAGTTCTCTCTCTGGAGTGAGTAGATATTTGTTCAAATCTCTCCAGGAAAATCTCATCCAACAGTCCTTTACTCTGAGATTTTGATTGGTATTTTCAAAGGATATCCACCCCTCCATGTTTATCACAGTTCTATTTGTAACAGCCAGGATACAGTACAAGCCCAAATATCCATTCTCATGAGAGCATATGAACAAAACATGATACATACAGACAAGGGGATACTATTCAGCCTTAGAAATGAAATAGTTCTGGAATTTGCAACAATGAGATTGAGAATAATATTGTGCTGAATGAAATAAACAACTGAGGATGGAAAAGACAAATGTTCCCTGCCTTTACCCATGCACCATGCTAACACAGTCAGCTCTTCCAGAAGCTGAGAGCAAACTGGTGCTTTCCAGAGACTCAGGGACCATGGGTTGGAGAGTATATCTAAAAGGTAGATGTCTCACACAAGAGAAGGAGGAGCTTTAAAAGCATAGTGTGCAGCACAGATAATGCCAGTAATAACAATACACAATGTGCATTTTAAAACTTCTGAGGACCTAGTGAGAACCTGGTCTCACTACAAAATATTCATTATTCTTCTGTAAGGGGCAAGTTATTAGTCCGATTCGATTCTTGCACACTTCATTTGTAAGTGTGCAAGAATCATCACCCGATATTGTAGAAATAAATACAACCATACATTTTCAATTTACACTAAGATAAAAATATAGAATTGTGGACAGATCACTTGATCACACAAGGAAAGACAAACAGTCGTAGAGACACAGACAACAGGTTTAGCGGGCACTTCACAAAAGATGAAATGCAGACTCCATTGAACATGGAAGCCCTGAGATGCAGGGCCAGCCTCCTGGACATACACAAACAGAAACGAGACAGCACTGGGCAGCCTTCCCTATATCCGTGGTCTAGAAGCAGCTCCAGTGCTGTCTGCACTTGAGAACAGAAACCAGTAAAAAGCACTTCGTGAAGTCCTTTGGCCCCAACTTGTGGAGGCGAAAACATGCTTGTTGGGTTCTCTGCTTCCGTATAGCTCCTGGCACCCAACCTGCCCAGCTCTTGGCTGCTGGAACCCAACCTCCATGTCACCAGAGGGCATCTCCAGCTAGGCTTAGCCATGGGAGGAGGTCATAGTCAGGAATGGGGGCAATACCTAGGGCTCTTTCTCCATTGGCTCCACTTTCTGTATGCTCAGCACCCCACTTCTCAAGGTCACAGTCTCTGCCACACACTGCTCCAGTGCTGAGGGGCAAGGGAAGAATTCACTCAGTGTTTGCCCACTGCATAAATCCAAAGCCAGGCAAAGCTACAAATGTTGTTTATATATTATAGCCAAGAAAGCAGTGGTTAACACTTCCCTGGAAGTAATATTCCTCCCTCCCAGAGAGAGGGAGCAAACGAGGACATTCCACGGGGCAGTGAGCTACCTCCGTGCCACAGTGCACACAGCTGTATACTTTAATTAGTGCTCCTTGGCCCCGTCCCATATATTATTTGTGTGTTATATATTAATTGTCTAATAAACCTCAATTTTAAAAGATAATCAAGATTTTTTTCCAGAACAAATACTCCATTATTTCAACAGCCACCACGCTAAAGTTTCCTAAAGATATGCAAAATTATGTTTTCACAGAATTTCCAGAAATTAAAAATGCTGAACAAAAGAGTCAAGGTTCCAAGCATTTTTAATGATTATATTCAGCAGAGTAACATTTATTTTAAAAATAATTAGCCCAATAAATTACAACTTTTTAAACAATGCTTCATGAATAAGCATATACCTAAGTATCCAATAAATACAGTAGATTTTGTTTGTCAAGAAAGAGCCTTATATTTCATGTTAAGAACTGGAAATACAGTTAGCCCAACCTTACAGGGGCAGAGGGGGAAAGAATGAAGGAAGGGGGCTGAGGAAATGGCTCAATGGTTAGAGCTTACCAAACAAGCCTGGGGACCAGACCTGAGATGCCCCAGGCCTTGTGTAAATATTGGTTGGCCTGGTGGCCTGCCCATGATTCCAGCAGAAACTAGATAGTCAGAGTAGACAGATGAGTTAAACTGACCTCCATAAAAAAGACTCCCGCCACCAACCTCGGACCTCCACGCACATTTGAACACACATGCATGTATCCCCACGAACGCACACACACCCATTAACATGCAAACATGCATGCACGCACGCGCACTATACAAGCACACAAGAAAATCAAAGAAAGAAAGACTGGAGGGGGAGCAAGGGAGGAAAGGGGAAGGGAGTGAAGGGGAGGGGAGTTGAAAGAGCAACAGATTGAGGACATGGCTCTTGTCACCAGGTCAAAGCCACCACTGAAGTCACTATCTTATAAAGCAGGGCATGTGCATGGATAGGCACAGGTGGGGATTTGGGGAAGGCCACACCCAACAGTAGGTCACAGGCTGGAGAGAGCATTGCTTGTGACAGAAAAGGCACAATTTATCGTCTGGGGGACCTTAGTACCCTGAGGTCTTTCCTGGAGCAGCTCTTGCCTGTTTGTATTGCAAAAGTGCTCTGGGGCTCTGTCTGCTTCTGGGCTCCTTAAGTCACTATCTGAACATAGCCACGAAGGAACACTTCCATCCTACAAATCCCACTGCCAAGGCACCTGAGCTCACTGAGCCCCTGGTCCCTTCTCCAAGCAGACACCCACTGACATTACTACAGCAGATGATCTACCTTCTGAGTTTGTCTGGAGAACAGATGAGATCATGCATGACTAGGCCAGTGCCGGAGATAAGTAGAGGTCCGAGTCTGCTATTTTTATAACGTCACAGTCCTAGATAGAAGGCTGGAGCAGGCTGTGAGGTGTCCCATGTGCCCTTAAGCAGCATTTGTGTATTATTCTGCAAGAAATAAAGATTCCAGGAAGAGAACAGAGTAGGTCACTGGGATTGTGGTGGGAGCTGTTACCAATTAGACCACTGACAACAGTTCACACAAGACATCAAGGGATAGAAGACAGCACTGGGCTACAGAGCCAGCTACACCAAAGAGATACAGGGTCATCACACACATCCGTGACACCCCGATTTCTTACAGGAGGAACTCCTGAAATGACTGAAGGCCATCCTTTTCAAGGTTGACTGGTGTCACCTCAAAAAAGACTCACTATTTCATAACTGCCAGTCCCTCATCGCATGGCCTAATTTAGTAAATAAGGTCATTGCAGAAGTAAAGATGCAATTATGGGAATAGGGACATCTTTAATCCATGATGACCCATATCCTAAAACCAGGAGAGAGGTTCCCAGTCAGCAGATGGCTCATGCCCATGAGAGTAAAGATTGGAGTGACGTGTCTCTATTCCAGGTCAAGGAACAAAATCAAGAGAATCAAGAATAGACCCTAAGAGCCCACAGAAGGAGAAAGCACCCTGGCCAATACCTTCCCATATCCTTCCAGTCTCCAGAAGTCACCAGAGCCGTGTTGCTTGAGTCTGTGGAATGTGGTAGCACCAGCCACCAGAACAAAGGCATCCTCCTGGACCCAAGGGAAAGTTCATTCCTAAAAGCTTTCTTCTACAGCAATGGTTCACTTAGCATTCTGTGGCTTCATAACATCATGAAGCAAACCCATACATAGACTGGGTTTCCTCTGTCAAGGCAAAAGTCAATGAACCAATCTAATGAGCTAGTCAGCACTTCTTCACGTGACAGGATTTGTGCTAGAGGATTCTGCCTCTGTGGTTTTCCAAACCTAGAAGACCCTGTCACCTCTGATTGTCCTGACCCTGTTGAAGATGGGTCAGGCAAAGCTAGGGCATGCTCTATATCAGGTATATTAAAAAACATTTGTGTATGTGAGTGTGCATTCCTGTCCACCTTGTCTTTGAGACAGAGTTTCTCAGTTTTACATGGCTAGACTGAGGTGCCCGGTTGGTTATGCTACAGACACTCAGCCTTCAGAGCACTCAGCTTCCAGAATGGCCAGAGCCCATGGCTCTTGCTGCCTTGGAGAAACAGTCTCTGCCCAAGGTAGCTTAGAGCTGCCCACGCCTTGCACTGAGCAACTGTTGTTGTGTTTGCTGCCATGGTTTGAACAAGACCCCCACCCCAGCATCTTGCAGAAACCCTAACTCTAGCTCCCTTTCTATTGTGTCTTCCAGTCTGCCCAGGTATACTGACTAGTTTTATGTCAACTTTACATAAGCTATAGTCATCAGAGAGAAGGGAGCCTCCATTGAGACAATGCCTTCACGAGGTCAGGCTGCAGACAAGCCATTAAGCAGCACTCTTCCACAGCCTTTGAATCAGTTCCGGGCTCCAGGTCCTGTCCTGTTTGAATGTCTGCCCTGACTTTAATGACAGGCAATGGCGAGAAGTGTAAACCAAATGGACTGCCTAGTCTGTTTTTCGTCATGGTGTTTCAGCACAGCAACAGAAGCCCTAACCAGGACACCGGAAGACTCTGTACAGGCACTGAGGGTCCTGAAGCAGGCGTTTGGTTCCCACCGCCCTATAAAAGACACTTAGGAACTCTGATGACTAAAAAGCACATGGGCCCAAAAGCAACTAAAAATGTAATAGAAGCCTGGTGTCCCTGCCTTTGGGTTCCATCTACCTCCTTTAGTTACCCTACGATTCGCTTTCCAAATACTGTGCTCTGGACCCATGGAAGGTGCCCTGGTCATTGTCCTGAACCTGCAGCCATGTTAGATTCCAAGAACAAATAACAAGTCTGGTAGATAAACATCCTTACTGTAAGACTGAGACTACCCACAAGCATCAGGGAAGCTAAGCCTGCCAACAGAGCACTTCTCCAAGCAAGGGCAGCCACAGAGCCGGAGACGTTTCTTGCGATCCACTTAGTCCCCTCACACAGCAAGGGCTCTTGGAACACACTGTAGAAACAGAACTAGACAGTGTTCAACTAGACAAGATGCCCAGGATTGCTTGGTTTTGCATATATTTTGACCCCTATCCTGAATATTCTCTTTAAATCTAAAGGCCAGGTCAACACCCTAAAAATGAGTTTAGGGTCACCTGAGCCCACTATCCTATGCTTATCAAATCTCCTTTCCCACCACGACTGGTCTCTTTTGTTTTTCTTTTCTTTTCTTTTTTTTTTTTTTTTTTTTTTTTTATTTTGTTTTTTTTGTTTTTTTTTTTGTTTTTGTTTTTGTTTTTTTGGTTTTTTGTTTTTAAAGACAGGGTTTCTCTGTGTAGCTCCGGCTGTCCTGGAACTCACTCTGTAGAGCAGGCCGGCCTTGAACTCAGAAATCTGCCTGCCTCTGCCTCCCAAGTGCTGGGATTAAAAGCGTGCACCACCACTGCCCGGTCTCTTTAGTGGGTGGATTGGGATGTGCACGAAGCTTCTTTATGCCTGCTGCTCACCTGAGCTATCCTGCCGTCAATCACCGGGGAGCGGCCCCCTCCACCCTGTCCCCCGAGGCACTGCTTTCAAACTCTGTCCTTGGTTAAGACATACATCTTTCTTTGTTAAATAAATAAGAACCGCTTGTTTGTTTTTACTTGATCATGAATCTGTGCAGCTAAGTGGAGAAAGTTCCCTACCCAGCTCACCTAGGGATTTTTCTCTTCGTCTGATCTTGTGTGAGAAACCACCACCCAACTCCTGACTCAAGCTATGGGCTGCCTTCGTCTCCATGTATCAATGTGCGATCTGGGCAGGGTCCAGTAGTAACGGCCCTGTGGCCAGTGAGCATAGCTGCAGAGAACAGATGATGTACTTCTCAGACCGCGCACTACATGACTGGCAGGTTGTGCTGGTGGGCAAGGCTCAGAGGACCTATTAGCTAGGCCTTGATTCCTCCCATGTGGGTAAACTGAACCTGCCCACAGTGTAGGCACTCAGGCCCAAAGCCTGCATTCAAACCACAGTGAATGGAAACTACCAGTCTGTCTAGGACTATGTCTGAAAGCCACAGTGTAGAGATCACAGAGACAGTCGGAGCTCACGAGAAGAGACACCGATAGCTATGTTCCCAACGGACATTATCACAGGATAATGTCCTGCGGGTCATCCCTCACCCACAGGGCCCAGAGCATGGCCCACCCTCTGATGTTTATACTTCTTGTTGGCGGAGCATTTGAGTACTGTCACGACTCCTCCTTCTTCTACCTTTCAAATGGTCTCTCTCCTTTTTAGAATAAGGTGTCCAGTGTCCACTGTGTTTCAGATACAACCTCTCTACCCCACCCTACATCCAACCCAAAACCATCTCTCTGATAGCAAGAAGGACCAGTGCCCAGATGGCTGGAACTTCCTCTGCCGGGCCCTGGTGGAACATATCTTCCCCCTTTTTGTGGGGAGTGGGTTGAGATATTTTGGGTGCAGCTTTCAATCTTCCTTCCCACCACGTGTCAGAGGAAAAGCACTTCTGGTAATTAGGTGCTACACGTGAAGCATTTAAAGATGGCTGGACTGATTCTGCATCCCTACGTGTCTCTTTAAATTAGTTATGAATTCTTAAAGGGATTCTTGGTCATTAATTACAATTAAGTCCACCAAATGCCATGTCAGGGAACATTCCTGACCTGCTCTCTGAAGCTTGATCAATTTGCTTGATGGATGTCACTGCACCAGCCAGTGGGTCAAGGGAGCTTAATGACAAATGGCATGGTAGCCCCTGGAGCCCCTCACTCCAACAGGACCTGCTGCTGGACTTAAACGTGTGTCCTAGAATCTGCCCTTAGCTGCAAACACTTCACATTGAGAGTGATGCAGGTGACCACTCAGGAAGGATGTCATGTTCAAGTGCCAGGGCTAACAAGTCAGTGGCTATGCAGGGAGAGTCTGGATAGAGCAACTGTCCCCCAAGCCCAAAAGGAAAGCCTTTAGTGACTGCTAAATATTAGTAAGCTAATTCACTCAACAGGTTAATGTTCACACTTTCAATAGATTGACCCAAGTGGGGATGTAGCACCCAGAGTTGGTATTAGTGAAGCTGGCCACAGGTGACACTCTCATGACTCCATTATGACTCTCTGGGGACACAGTGGTCCAACACCAAATGTTTCACCACAGATGTTGAGGTGTTGCTGTGTCTCTGGGTATGAGAGATCTGCTCTGAAGCTACGTCGCTGGGTCAGCCCTACCTAGAGCACACAGTGAGTGCATACTGAGATGCTCCTTCTGAGCCTAGTGAGTAAGGGTTTGTTCTGCTCTGGAGGATGTTGGAATGGATGTGGTGTCCAGGTACCTGCTTGCAGAAGACAGAAAGCAATATTCCCTGCTGCTTTTACTCTGAGACCTCACTTCCTGTGTGGACGCTGAGCTCACAGAGGAGAGGAGAGCAAAAGTTGAGCCCCCTCCATCTACTCCACTCATTTCCCAAGCCTGGAGGTGGAATCTCTCTTGTGCTCTGAATGAATAACCACCTTAGGAACAAGAACAGGGCAAGAAACTCTTGTTTTAATGACATTTTATAATCCTGTAATTTCCCACTGATTCATTGTTTAACCTACCTGACATCTTCTTTTTTCTTTTTTCTTGGATATTTTCTTTACTTAAATTTCAAGTGTTATCCCCTTTCCTAGTGCCCCCCCCCCGTCCTGGAAACCCCCTATCCCATCCCCCCTCTCCCTGCTTCTATGAGGGTGTTCCTCCACCCACCCACTCTCACCTCCCTGCCCTCAATTTCCCTACACTGGGGCATCTATCAAGCCTTCATAGGACCAAGGACCTCTCCTCCCATTGATGCATGACAAAGCCATCCTTGCATGCAGCTGGAGCCATGTGTATCCTTTGTTGATGGCATCTTCTTTACAATGAACAGGAAATTCATCTGTGAGCAGTATTCCTTTGATTTGTTGTAACACCTCATGGTTGTTCTAAAGTTCCAGATGTGCCCACCGCAGCTCTGGAATGTCTTTGTGTGTATGTGTATGTGTGTGTGTGTGTGTGTGTGTGTGTGTGTGTGTGTGTGTGTGTGCACTAGGCACTCTCTGGTCCATCTTACTCTAGATACATCTTTTATGGGAATCCCACACATCCTGGAAGGTGGGGCACAATATAGCCATGAGGTGGTATATTTGCCTACCAGGACCAAATGATTTTGGTTACACACACTGGTAAATATATGGACTCAATATCTCACAGGTTAACACCCTAAAATCCACAGAACAAGATGACAGCCTTTGTCAGACCCAGTTTACAAAGAGACAATAGTTTGTTCCTCCTTTCCCTGCAGCCAGACCTACCTCACCCTGAACAGACCTTACCTCAAAACTCACACCCCTCACTTGATTTATGGCCTGTTCAGTTAAGTTTCTATTGCTGTGATAAAGACCAGGACCAAAAGCAACTTGGAAAGGAAAGGGTTACTTAGCTTACATGTCCCAGTCAGTCCATCACAGATGGAAGTCAGGGCAGGAACTCAAGGCAGGAACCTGGAGGCAGGAACCGAAACAGAGGCCATAGAGGAATGCTGAGTATTGGCTTGATCAGCCTGCTTTCTCATAGCACCTAGGACCACTTGACCAGAGGTGGTCCCACCCCCAGGTGGTGTCTTCCCATGCCAATCATTCATCGAGAAAATGCCCCATAGGCATGCTAAGAGGCCCATTCACTCCGTTGCACTGACTGTAAGTCATACACAGCCCAGTAAGGCAGAGTCACAACACAGTTGCCAATGTTCCCCCCTGGAAGCAATAACCACTCTCTTGTGGGAGTGTGGCCCTCACACTCATTCCCTAGGCTAGGCATCCTTAATTTCATCTTACAGATAAGAAACTGAAGTTTGCCACCTTTAATCCCAGCACTTGGGAGGCAGGTGGATTTCTGAGTTCGAGGCCAGCCTGGTCTACAGAGTGAATTCCAGGACAGCCAGGGCTACACAGAGAAACCCTGTCTCAAAATTACAAAAAAAAAAAAAAAAAAAAAAAAAAAAGAAAGAAAGAAAGAAAGAAAGAGAGAATAGAAATAAAGAAAAAAGAAAGAAAGAAGCTAAGGTTCAAAACAGTTGGTACTTGGAATTACTGTCTTCTGATTTTTCAAACAGAAAGCTCAGAGACAACAGAGGTGGCTTGGTGCTAAGAGAGCATGCTGCTCTGTCAGAGGGGCAGAGCTTGGTTCCCAGCACCTAAGGAGAGTAGCTCTCAATCACCTGTCATTCCATCTCCAAAGGATCTGATGCCCTCTTTTGACCTCTGAGGGTGCCATACTCATATAGACACAGGCACAGACACACAGACGTATACACACATGCACGCATACATACATACTCAGACACACAGGCACACACACACACACACACATATATGTATACACACACACACATACACACACACACAGAGAGGGAGAAAGACACAGGCACACAATACATACACACAGAGAGACACAGATATACACACATATGTACACGGAAAGAGAAAGGTGTATACACACACACACACACACACACACACACACACACACATGAGATTTGGCTCTATCCTAGACAAACCATAGACAAGCTTCAAGAACTGGATTTCCAGGCAAACCAGTCAGAAAGATACCCAAGCTCCATCAAACTACACAATGGGAGGGGGGGCAGAATTGAAGATGGTAGATAGCAAGCTGAACATGAGAGTAGGGTGGGGGAGCAATGGCCTCGCCCCTTCTGTGAGGCCATCCTGTTAAGCAGTGTTTCTGATCCTCGGGATCTAAGTTAAGTCCTGTTAAGAGGAAGCTGAGGATGTAATAACTTGGACTGCAGAACTCATGTCTAGAGATGCTCCCAGGCAGTCCTAACCAAGTACAAATTGAGAAGAGGGAGAGTGGGAACAGAGAAGCTTTGTGAGGGAGTGCTCATGGCAAAGGTGTGGTTGATGAGCTAAGGCAGTGCTGCAAACATCTCAGGTCCCACACGGCACACCGGTGCAACTGCACCCTGAGCCCCCAAGCACAGACAGGCCACAGACATTCCACCCCACTGCCACAGAAGTTTAGAACACTCGCCAAGATCATTGGAATTGAGAGAGGCATGTGATGAAAGGAAAGAGGCCGGCTCCATGGATTTGAACCACCAGACCAAGATCAACTTACTCACCGTGCTTGTTGGGATGTGACCAGCAGGGGCTGAAGGGCAGAGACAATGGAGTCACCCCAACGTTTCAGAGTCACTCTGAAAAGTCAGACTCTGGGTCACCAGGACCCAGAACTGGCTAATGACTTGTGACTCAGAGCCAGCTTTGTCTAAGGCCATTTCAAAGTCTTCCAGGAGCCAAGAGACCTGGAGACAGGATCATTTCAGGGTGAGCCACTAGAGGGCCAAGGATAAGGTTACATGGCTTTGGATGGCACACTATCCTACCTCCCTCTTTGCTCCATCCTCCACTTCTCCCAATCCTGGATCCCAGGATCATACCTCTTACATAAAACATGGGGCTTTTCCTCACCTTATCTCCATAGAAGGCACAAGAGACTGCCAGACCTTTGTGTGCAAACACTGCATTCTACCCCTCTACCCCAGGGAACCTTCTGGAACCTGACCTTGTCTTGCATGTACACATCAGACTTGACAGAAGCCACACTACAGGGTATAGGGAATGGAGGGCAGGAAACCCTATATTCATGAATGGAAGAACTAGCTGGATTCTGCTAAGGCAGCCATTATGATGGCCAATGCACTGCAAGGGAGGGATAGAGACATTGGTGCCTCAGCCACCAAGAGAGCAATGGGCTGAAACCTGGACTATGCTGCCTTTCTGTCCATGTACCTGTCTGCCCATTTGTCTGTACGGTCTCTTCATTCAGCCATGGCACAAGACACAGTATCCTGACTGGGGCCAGCCTCCCAGCAGCGTGTCTGAGCCTCTTTGGTCATTGGTCTCTTTCCCTAGCACTTCCAAACCCCAAACAGCAGGGAAGGAGTAGACAAGATGTGCTATAAGAAGGATTTGGGGTAGCACACTGGCAAACAGAATAGGAGGAGCTGCTTGGAAAGACTGCTTGGGCGCGAGCAATCGAAGCTTTCAGCTTGTCTTAGAATAGCAAGCATGGGGTCATCACCATTCCCTGTAGGTCTCGGCGCAGCCCAATGGTGTCTTGGTGGGGAGGATACAGGGCCAAGAAAACAGAACATGCTTTGTCAATAGCTCTGCAGGAGGCCGTGGTGAGGACCAAGCCACCTCAGAGTACAACGCCACTGTAGGAAATTAGTCATGGTTAGCAAAGTAAACTGATCCCCCCCATGCAGAGCTCAGCAGGCAAGACAGGTGAGGATCTCTGGGGCTGAAAAGGCCCTCATCCTGTAGCCGCTGCTCAAGTCCAGTTAACCCTGGCATCCAGGATGCTCCAAATCAACACTTACTAAAAAAGCATATTTTCAGGGCTCAAACCACAAGGCACTGAAGATAGTCATCCCAGGGTAGCCAGAATGTCACCTACACAAATGGAAGTACCATGAAAGCTGCAGGTGCAGATCATAGGGTGGGACCTCATACCCAACAGCACACCTTGAGGTCCCCAGGCTCTGCTGAGCCTAGAGGCAAGGTGTTGGGGATGGTTTTGTGTACTGACTGTGTACTCAGGTTTACAGATTACTGTGCCCAGAGATCCGGTTGTAGTTCAGATGTTGGTGTTGTCATCTCCTGTCGCAATGTTGTGTAAATATTGTTCTCCATCACCTCCGGCTGGTTAATAAAGAACTGATTCAACCAATAGCTGGGCAGGAAAGAATAAGGTAGGACATCTGACCCCAGTGAGGGGGTCTCAGGTTGGGAGAGAGAGGGGTGGGGGAAGGAGGGAGGTTCACCATGAGGTCACCAAGAGGAGAGGATAGATGCTGCAGGAACAGCCAGAGCAAGACCGAGATGGCAGGAAATGCCACATGGCTCGGAAGTAGGCCTGGCCAGCATAGTCAGGTTACAATAGCATGGCATCTGCCCAGCTGTTAGTGCAAGAAGCTCATTAATAAAATACCAGGTCTTCATGTCTTTATCGGGTACAAGGGAGGCAAAGAAAATTTCCAGAATTACTTTACAGCAATGTATTTCCATGTATCTGTAAAGTGAGATAAGGGGCTTTGCCCAGGGGATACATGGGACCCTGAAACCAGATCAAATGAAGATGGAAACAGCCAGGCCAGAGAACTAAGTGGTAAGAGCAGAAGAAAGCTCTAGAATGCTGCAGAGAGAAGCAGCATCCTCGGAGCCTCAGAGATGGGGACCTCGGGAGTGAGCACAGCCTGTGCCTGTGTTTGTGATGTGGGAGTGTAGCTCTTATACCAGGGGAGGGGAAGGAAAGAAGGATGGAGGGGAGGAGAAGGACTGGGAGGTGCCGAGAGGAAGCCAGAAAACAAGGGCACTTATTCCACACCGCCTAGGGAGTCTGCCCAGCCTGTGACAAGGAAAATAAATAAAAGATGCTGTGAAGCTGGGGAAATAGCTCACTTGCTTAGCATGGTCTAGGCTCCATCCCCAGCCCTGCATACAACAGAAGAAAGCAAAAACCACTTCTTAGATGTGGTTGCCTGCACAAGATCAGGGCAAGTTCAAGCCGGTCAGCATTCCAGCTGGAAGGGATCATATACACATACACATACACATACACATACACATACACATACACATACA
>JADRCD010212050.1:14498-27814 GCA_019843815.1 Montemys delectorum | reverse complement strand
AAAATTCAACAATAGATGTATTTCTTCATTGGTAAGCTTTTTTTTTTTTTTTTTCTGCACATGGACTTGTAAAATTGCTTCGTGTCTTTCTCAATGCCGAAATGTTACCCGGATCTATCTAGGTGAAAGAGACTGTAACTTTTCTTTCATTAATCTGCAAAACCATTTTATTATAATTCTTATAATCAGTCCATTCCTCCTATTTGGGAAACATTTTTTCTTAAATTAATTAATATTGTTTTCTTATTTTTATATTTTATAATACTCTATTATTTTTCTTTTTAGAAAAAAATTACTAACAACATAGTTGTTATTGACTCTTGATGAGAATACAGTTCTTACCTTTTTGTATATAATGTTTTGGGCATTAGTCAACTTTATATAATTGATTGTGAAGGCTACTACTTATTACTTGCATATTCTTATAGTGATTTTTCCCAATATTTCTATTAAGTTTTTATATTATAAATATTAACTCAATTTAGACATTGTTCTATATTGTATTCTCCTTTCCTTGACACTTCTGAACATAATTCTCATTTATAAATATGTTTTTAATTGACATAGAATTGTATCACTTTTCCCTTCCATTTCTCCCCTGTAGCCCTTCCCAGTGACCTTCCTTAAAACCTTCTCATGTCCCACCTCTCTCAAGCAGATGAGCACATTTTACTATATTATTATTATTGTTACAATATTATTTGTGTATGCATATATGTGTATATAGATGCAAAAACATTTTTTTATTTATTTGTTTATGTATTTATTTCTGAGTCTATTTTTATTTTTGTGTGTGAATGATTTAAAGGCTGATAACTCTATTGGATAATCAATAAGGGAACTCATCTTTGGGAGAGATTAATTTTTTTTCTAGCAGTCATTGGTATCTGATAGTTCTTTGTGTAGAAAACTGATTCCATAAAAATTTTCAGTTCTATGTTAACATGTTCATTTATATTGCTAATATTCAATATTGTATATGCAGCTATTTCTTGGAAAAACAATTTCATTAGTGACTTCCCAGCAAACTGGTTCTTAAAATATGGTCAACACTCCTTCTCTGTTTTTCCCTGAGCCATATACACAAGAACTGTGATATTGGTATATTATATGGGCTGGGTTCCCCATGATCCATTGATCTCTGTGTTATGTCCACTTGTGTGGTTTTCTTTGATGGTTTCCATTTGCTATAAAGACAGATCTAACTCGAGGCATAAGGAACTTCCCTACTGGTTGGTATAACACTAACATTTTGAGTGTAGCAAAGAATTGTTCTATTATAGCAAAGTAAAACTAGCAGATTCTTTTCAAAGGTCCATGACAACACTAGCTCTGGAAAACTGGCTAGATTTCCAATACCAGGAATGATTTTCTTCCTTTTGAGTGGGCTAAATGTATATTTATGCTGCTGTTGGTTGCCACCAGCACATATGTGTTACTTACTGTATCTTTATGCATATCTTACCATGCTGATAATTATCCTGGTTTGTAGATGTTACACCTGGTTGGACTGTTAATTTTTAACTATCTTGGAGGAATCTAAAAGTAGTATTTATTTATTCTATTCCTCTTTTTTATAACCCCAAGTCTTTGTTAGTAGATAAGTTTGCTTTTATTTTTGTTGATATTATTTTGTAGGTAGCCAAATTGTTCAGGTATCACAAAGAGGGTATGTTAGTAAAATTGTCAATGTATTATTATTTTTTCCTTTATTTTAAACCTACTTAAGAACAGGGGCACATGCTGCCAGAGCAATCAGTCCCACCATGTGTACTCCTTGGTTGGTGGTTTAGTCCCTGGGAGCTCTGAGGGTACTAGTCAGTTCATATTGTTGTTCGTCCTAAGGGTTCTGTGCCCCAGTGTAGGGGAATGCCAGGGCCAGTAAGCAGGAGAGGGTGGGAGAGGTGAGCAGGGGGAGGAGGGAGGGAACAGGGGTTTGTTCTTGTTGTTATTTTGTGTTTCTTTCTTTTATTTTTATTTGGAGGGGAAACTTGGGAAGGAGAAATCATATGACATGTAAATAAAGAAAATATCTAATAAAATTCTAATAAATAAATAAATAAATAAATAAAATAGAATAGGGGCATGTGTTCCATGTTGTTCATAGCAGGTTTATATGTGATAGCCAGAAGCAGGAAACAGCCCAGATGCCCCATGACAGAAGAACAGATACAGAAAATGTGGTTCATTCACACAATAGAATACTACTTAGCTATTAAGAATGAGGACATACTGAATTTTGCAGGCAAATGGATGGAACTAGAAAATATCTCGAGTAAGGTAATTCAGACCCCAAAGGACACTCATGGTATGTACTCACTAATATGTGGATATTAGCAAAAAAAAAAAAAAAAAAAAAAAAGGTACAGAATACCCAAGATACAGTCCACAGAACTCAAAAAGGTCAAGGTCAACAAGCTGAAGTGCCCAAGTGAGATAGCCTTAGTCCCACTTGGGAGAGAGAAGAAAGCAAACACAAGTAGGGAGGAAGGGAGGGATCTGGGTGGGAAAGTGGATGGGGTGGGAGGAGTGGGGGTGAGAGGGGAACCTAATCCAATATGGATGAGCTTAAAGAACTGAAGAACTGAAGGCCAGAAGGAAGAATGGAAACAGGTAACCTCAGAAAACAGGAGGTTTTGGAGGGGGGACCCTCCAGAATGCACCAGAGACATGGGAGGTGAGAGACTCTCAGAAATCAAAGGGAGAGACCTTAGATGAAATGCCTGACTGTAGAGAGAGGGAGCTGATAGAACGCATGTCTAACATGAAGACAAGAAGACAGGGTATCAAGTGAGGGAGGGGGTTTCTATCCTCTAGGTCTGCATTCAGAGATGATACACTTAACCCTCAAGAGACTGGAGGCTCCAGGGAGTATAGAGGTCAGGTAGTGTAGGCAGTGGGGGCATCCGTGTAAAATTGGGGTGGGTGTGGTGAGGAAGTGTGAGATGTGGTGCAATCAGAAGGTTGATGGGGGTTGAGGAATGGAATATGGAGTGTAAAAAATAAATTAATTAAAAAAAGAAGAGATATACAAGGAATAGGAAACAAATACTTTTTTACTTTAATAGGGTATAAATAAAACTATGAATATAGTGAAAGCTACAGTAAAGTATCTTATCAAATAATTTAAAATATGTACATAAAATATCAATAGAGGTCAGATTTTTTGATTAAGACATATGCTCAGCAATTAAACAACTTTTATTAGCACTGATTCTGTTTTATCTACTTGTCATTATATTAATCATGTGTTAATATGGACTCATACTAACATATTAATGTGGACTCATGGTAATTTATATTATATTTGTGTAATAGTCCAATATTACTTTACTTTTTTTACTTTTTTAACATGATTCCTCCATATACTCCTGGCTGTCCTAGAAGTAGGTCTGTAGATCAGGATGACCTCCATCTCAGAGATACACCTGCCTATTTTAATGAGTGTTGGAATTAAATACTTTAACTACTTTAATATCTAAGTATTTCTAATTTTAGCCAAGAAGAATGCTTTCTAGTTAGAAGTGGATTAACTATGTCAATACTATCAACAAGCCTGATCCTAAGTATTAAACAATAGCTCTGACATACCCTTCTCTCTGGAGGAAAGGCCCTCCCTGCTCTTCTTTCTCCTGACAGTAGATAATGTCTGTCCCCCATCCTGTGCATTTTTACACAGCTCATCTTGTGCAGTTTCATTAATCACCTTGTATGTTCCAGGCATCCAACTAGCCTCAGTTCCCACCACTGTTCATTCCTTAGCAAGAGCTTATCTATTTACAACATCTATAATTTTACTTTATTTCATGTCATAAATATGGAATCAGAAAAAAATGTAGCATTTTCAGCTTGGTATGTTCAATCAGCATTATTCATGCATCTATATGATTGTTGGACATTGAAGCTCATTCCTTTATGTTGATGAGTAGTACTTATTGTATGAATGATCCATTGTGCTAATCAATTTTCTCAAGAGCATATACTTTCTCCTAAATCAATCAAGAAGTTTATACAGTTTTACAACTAGTTTATCCATTTTGAACTAATTTTTACCAAAGTATAACATCTCAGCATAGAAGTATTTGTCATTAGCCTCCAGATAATTTCAGCATCATTGATGTCATGTTTTTTTTTTGTTTTGTTTTGTTTTAGTTTGGTTTGGTTTGGTTTTGGGTTTTTATTTTTTTTATTTTTTATTTTTTTGGTTTTTTGAGACAAGGTTTCTCTGTGTAGCTCTGGCTGTCGTGGAACTCTCTCTGTAGACCAGGCTGGCCTCAAACTCAGAAATCTGCCTGCCTCTGCCTCCCAAGTGCTGGGATTAAAGGCGTGTGCCACCACTTCCCAGCTTCAGCATCACTGATGTAAAGATTTTTCTTTTATCACCAGTTTTCTTTGCACCTTAGAAAGACTATCTGACTTTAGTTGTTGCTTCTGATTCTGAGCAAACAATGTTGATTTATGTTTATTCTTTCATCAATGTTCCTGTTTATGGAACAGTAAACTTTCATAGTAAGAATTAATTCTATTTTCAGATCATGTTGATGACTATATTATTTAAAATTCTCTAGAAGAAGAAAACTGATAGAAAAATATATACTTTAAAGTATTTATTAAGTTGACTTGCAAAATAGGATCAAAACACAGTGAACACAGGGGCTACACAGTCCATGAGACTTTTTCTTCTGAGGCCTTGACACTTAAAGGCTTGGATTACTATAGAGCCACTGTTTCTCTGTCTGCATTTGAACCTAGGAAAGTAGGTTCTTACACCATAGAATGAAGTAGCTTGCAGAAGCAATGGGGTAAATTAACTGACAATAAAAAATGAAGATCATACAAGCCAAGTGAACAAGCTTCCTTCTTCCAGGCTGTTTTTTATCTGGGCCACTCCCAGAAGGTGCCATCCATATTTGAGGTGAATCTTCCTACTTCACTTAAGGCACTTAACATATTTCCTCAGAAATCTGGCCACAGGTTAATCTGGCATACACAATTCCTTAAATAATGCTATCTTCCTTAGGTGATTCTAAGCTATGCCATGTTTGCATTTAAAACCAATCATTACAATGTATTAACATTAGATGTTATATTTATCTAATGGGTCACCAGTAGTTTTGCTAGAGTTTAATCTGGTGATAATATTGGGACAAGTAAATCTTTAACAATATTATATATTTGAACACAAGATCTGTCTATTTATTTAGATGACTTTAATTTTCAAAAGAATAATAGATTTTCCATGATACTGCCATGATTTTACAAGATTTATTTTAAGTATTTTATTTGAAAATGGTATTGTTTATATTCCAGTTTCTTTTACTTGTACAAATTCAGTTACTACCTGCTACCACGCAACAAAGAAAATTATTTTTGTATATTAACAGTGTATTCCTTGATGTTATTAGACTCATTTATCAGTTCTAAGTGTAGATATCATTTTTGGGTAGATTCTTTGGAGTGTGTTACATACACATGGCATGTAAATAAGGCAAGGAAGTCCTGTAATTCACATGCCAGGATTATTCAAAGGAAAAAATCCTAAAGCCAAAACCCACAAGACTCAAAAGGCTAGGCTCTTCTGGGTCATTTGTAACTCCACAGTATTAAACTAAAAATTATATGATGTGGAAATGATATTTGCAAGCCTTAGAGAAACAGCCCAGTTAAAACATCAAATATGCATACCTGAGCCAATGTCTAACAAACAGATCAAATAAACAAAAATCAACAACAAAGTCAGCAAAACCCATAGCTGTCTTTGTCAGTTCCACTATACAAAATGTAGGATGCTTCATCTGATTAACTAGTCTTTCCAGTGAAATTCAACACACTTAAGACCTGCTGACTTTTCATAAATAATTGTGTTAGATTCTTGGTTAAATGTAAATATAGGAGAAATTTTTGAGAATTAAGGTTCATTTTAAAGTGTTATATAAATTAAAAATATTGTCTAAATAAAAGAACTGGTATTTGTAGGAGCAATGATTATTACTGAGAAATATTTTAGAGGATTTGATCCAAGCCTAGTCTCTCACTATGGAAATCCTTCACTTATTTTTCGGTTATCTCCCATGTTTTCTGGGAAGGCCTGGTTCCCTGTTGCCCATGTGCTTGTTTGATCCTTGTATGGTTGCTGGAAAATGTCAGAATGATCTTCTTAATTGTCAAGGCTCACAATTCTCCCTAGGTAGGCAGGTACATAATAAAAGAACTTTAGTTTCAACTCTTTCCTTCCTTCCAATTCTATTTCTTTGTCTTGTTCAGAATGGGTCCTCCTAAAAAGGTATCTTTACTAAGAACCATATTTCCTGCTGCTATTTGAAGGGTAGATGCCGAAGTAAATCCACTAATTTATCAGCATTTCTATTTTCCCTTGCTCTGGGAAACACTTCTGCATTATCTCATCATCCCCTTTGCTCAGAGACTCTGTTATGTGATATATTTTGGGGATAGTATATAATTCATAGATTTGTAAGTGTTTTATATGTGTTTAAGTTGTAAAATTAAGGAGTGTGGGAAAGAGGAGAGCATAGTGCAAGATGGAAGACCTAGGAGTTGTAGATACAAGAGGCAACAGTAGGACTACCTCAGATATAAAAGTGTGGAAGAACTGGTATTTGTAGGAGCAATTGGGTGAGGAACAGTTATGTGGTCTTCTTTGGTGAGGTGGAGCTTAAAACACAGTGGGCTGATTATTAACCTACAGAATTTCTAGAAGGTTTAGAAAAATATGAATCAGAAATGGACTTTAAAATATGAAAATGCTAGGCAAAAACAAAAATACATGCCACAAAGTTATATATATATATTATATTATATAGTATAATTATATACATTATATAGTATAATATTGTATATTATATTATATTATATTATATTATATTATATAGTACAGTTTTTTGAAAGGCCAAAAACGTAAACATTTAAAAGGATGAATATTCTATATCATATAATACATTATGTAGAAAACATTTTAATGTCCATAAGAGAATAAACCAACAAATAATAATAACAATAATAGTAATAATCAGCAGCAGCAACAGCAGCAGAAGGCATAGGAGGAGTGCATAAATAGAATTTAATACAATGAACATTTTATCAAATGCTCCATGGGAAGGAGAACAAACCCTGGTTGGGCAGAACTCATTTACACAGTATTTAAAATAGAGAATGCATCAGGGATGAACTTATTTAGAGGCTAAGAAAGGAGTGAGTCAGAAGGATCAGAATTCATGGAATATAATATAGTTAATATAATATTTAATAATATATTTAATATTTAATATAATATTAATTATATCATATGTTTTAATATTTGTTATGTAACAACATAATATAAATAAATAAATATATAATAAAACCACACGATGAAGAAAAAAGGATGAAAAAGAGGAGCCAAAGGGGAGGGAGAAAGGAGGAAGGGGAAGATGGAGGCAAACAAAGAAGAGGAGGAGGTGAAGGAGGAGAAGGAGGAGCCTATTGCTTTCTGTTTTCACACATTATTTAATTTATTTTTCAACAGTTCACTAAGGAATTTCCAAAGCCACACCCATGTGAGATTCAGCCACAGAGATAACTGATGACAATTTGCAGGCCAGTGTATTAGTCAAGCTTCTTCCATGGACACCAGCTTTTTCCAGGTTCTGAGCAGAGTAGAATCCATTTCTTTCACTGTACCTTCTCACATTTAATAGGTAAATAAATTTCAATGTAATCAGATAACATATTTGGATTAAAAATGATTACTCAAACAGTGAAACATAGAAAGAAATAACACATCTTCAAATGTTAGTTAATAACTAAGATCTGATTTTTATTAAATTGATCAAGTGATAAGTGGTATCTGTGTTTCTGATGGGTGCCAACAACTATATGGTGAAGAAGGTGCCTCATGATGACTATATGCAAACAAATATATGTATAACACATATTTAATTCATCAAATTGTCACTTATTACCATTTGATAATGATTTTTTAAGTATTAATCTCCATTAGCACTTGAGTGAAAATTCCAATAAGCTCATTATGACACTGTGTTTGCAAGCATAGATCTAATTAAGAATTTAAAATGTTTATTCCATCAATCTATCTGCTGACATCAATGCAGTTTGCTCCCCACTATTGATTAGGGCCGTATTGTCCTACTTTCTGACTGGTCTTCTCAATTTTCCAACTTCAGGACTCATATTTCACACTTTCCTATCCACTCAAATTGGACTCCACCCATCTTTGAGTGAGAATTCACTGCCCAGCCACCACTCTCTTTACTAAACTGTTTTCATAAATATTCCCACTCTATAGAGTCTCCATAACAATGGTAGTTTATATCCTACATAATAAGCATTATTTGTTTAGCGAAAATACCCAAGATCCACTGAAACATTTAAACATGTGGACATTTATATTGTTATAATTTTTTATTTATAGTAGCATGAAAATGGAAGAGGAAAGCATATCTTTGTCTTTGACACTTGGTAACATCTTTAATTTCAAAATGAAAAAGATTTAAAGTAGTGCTTAAAGCATAATTTTTAAGTAGATACTCTTGTTATATAATGTTATTGAGAGAAGTGGTTAATATACCAAGTGATTCACTCATTTAATTGGTAAATGAATTTATTCATAAAGGTTAGAAGTGTCCTCATAAAATCCTTCCTTTGATAAATGAATGCTATTTGTGACCCACTAATGACCAAGCTATTTACATTTAAAAAGAACAATTAGACTACACACCAGACTTAATTTTCTTTCTGTGCAAAGATGGTCTAGGTTAGGCATATGCATTTGTAAGCATATCTTCACAGCAGTGGAATTATTTTCACTGCAATGTAGATAGTAAGATGGGAGTTTTGTGGAGATTTAGTTTTTAAATCCCTCAATAGATGAGAAATGGAATTTAGAGCACAATCTTCAGTCAAAAGTCTAGAAAGCTTTGCCTAATATGCATTGATAATGACCTGTGAGTAAAACCTTTGTAAGGTCCCTCAGAAGTTCTACCCTCCTGAAGCATTACAGAAATTGTCATCAGTCTTTTATGGATAAACTTACAACAGTGCAGTCATGCTCACAGTTAGCCATGCTTTCACCTATATGAGTAGGGTAGGCTACATCAGCACCTTTGCAGCTTTCTCTTTGTCAATGATGAGAGGACCAGCACAGAATTGTTTTGCTGTTGTTTATTTATTACTAATCAATATCAATTTCTGTTAGTGTCAGTCACTTTGAAAGGCATTAGTTAAGTTTCCATGTATGTTATCTCCAGATAATAATCATTGTCTGAAAATTGTTATGCCTTTTAATATTAGTAATATGCCCTCCTGAGTTAATATATTCTCTGTAGGAAGAAATTACATGATGAGTTGTAACTAAGTAATTACCTGACCTTTATGAAAAGGCAGCTTGGGTTATAAAAACTACCTGAAGGGATGAATATCAAATGCATCTTCCCTTCTTCCCCTTAGTCACAGAGATACTTTCTTTCTTTTTTTTAGATATTTTATTTATTTACATTTCAAATGTTATCCCCTTTCCTGTTTTCCCCTTCGAAATCCCTTATCCCATATCCCCTCCACCTGCTCACCAACCCACTCACTCCTACTTGCCTGTCCTGGCATTCCTCTAGAATGGGGCATCAAGCGTTCTCAGGATCAAGGGCCTCTCCTCCCACTGATGTCCAACAAGGCCATCCTCTGCTACATATGCAGCTGGAGCCATGGGTCCTTCTATGTGTACTCTATGGTTGGTAGTTTAGTCCCTGGGAGCTCTGAGGGTACTCTTTGGTACATACTGTTAATCCTGCTATAGGGCTGCAAGCTCCTTCAGCTCCTTCAGTCCTTTCTCTAGCTCCTCCTTTGGGGACATTGTGCTCAGTCCAATAGTTGGCCAACTTACATCCCATAGAGGGCTTATATCCTACATATACAAAGAACTCAGGCAGTTAGACTCCAGAGAGCCAAATAACCCCATTAAGAATGGGATACAGAGCTAAACAAAAAATTATCAACTGAGGAATACCAAATGGCTGAGAAGCTCCTAAAGAAATGTTCAACATCCTTAGTCATCAGGGAAATGCAAATCAAATCAAGTCTGAGATTCTACCTCACACCAGTAAGAATGACTAAGATCAAAAACTCAGGTGACAGCACATACTGGCAAGGATGTGGAGAAAGAGAACACTCCTCCACTGCTGGTTGGATTGCAAGCTGGTACAACCACTCTAAATTAGTGTGGCAGTTTCTCAGAAAATTGGACATAGTACTGCCTGAGGAACCAACTATACCACTCTTGGGCATATACCCAGAAAATGTTCCACCATGTAATAAGGATATATGCTCCACTACGTTCATAGCAGCCTTATTTATAATAGCCAGAAGCTGGAATTAACCCAGATGTGATTCAACAGAGGAATGGATACAGAAAATGTGGTACATTTACACAATGGAATACTACTCAGCTATTTAAAACAGTGAGTTCCTGAAATTCTTAGGCAAATGGATGGACCTAAAAAATATCATCCTGAGTGAGGTATCCCAATCTCAAAAGAACACACATGGTATACACTCACTGATAAATGGATATTAGCCCAGAAGCTCAGAATACCCAAGATATAATTCTAAGACCAAATGAAGCTCAAGAAGAAAGAAGATCAACATATGGATACTTCAGTCTTTCTTAGAAGGAGGAACAAAATACCCATGGGAAGAGATAGAGAGACAAAGTATGGAGCAGAAACTGAAGGAAAGACCATCCAGAGACTTCCCCACTTGGGGATTCATCCCATGTACAGCCACCAAACCCAGACACTATTATGAATGCCAACAAGTGGTTGCTGACAGGAGCCTGATATAGATGTCTCCTGCGAGGTTGTGCTAGTACCTGACAAATACAGAGATACCTTCTAATCTGTGGCTTTACCATGTGTAAAGATGGACTGTCTTATTTAATTGTAGACTTAAATTTTATCTATGTCTCTAGCATCCTAAGGATGAACTTTGTTCTATATCTTTAACTTTTTAAATGCCTTGGTAATTTTAGAAGCATGTTCCAGATTGTAGTTTCTATCAGTCTATTTTCCTAGTAGTTGAAAGAGAAAAGTGGCCATCTAGCATGTGCAAGAACTTGATATAAACTAACAGAAATCATTCAGTTTGCTACCACCACACAATGTAGATGACCCTAAATATTTAGAGGCTGCATATACTTTTTTTGAATAAAATGACATATTTTACTATTTCCCATCTAGTGCCACTGCGGTATTCATACAAAATTCTAACATTTTCATTTGTAGTAACATTAAATTGAGTGGCATTTATTTATGGGTGTCTATACTTTTAGGTATAGTGACTTATTCTGGAGAAAAAAGATAAAACATAATTCATATTAGAAGAGAAATGCATATCAATAGACAAAAGGCATTGAAATCTCTTCTTGTTGCTATTGTAACCTAGATTTAGCACTCTGAATACAGGAGTTAGCTTGAAAATTCAAGAGAATTTTGACAAGTCATTTTTAGTGGAAGACTTTCAGATATATTCAGAAATGTAAATACCATGAATTATTAAGTTAACAAGAACCTTGAAATAAGAACAATTAGATAAGAGACTCCATATAAATAGACACACATAGACACACACACATCTTCATTTTCAGTAATCATCATCATCATCATCATGTTAACAAAGAAAAAATTTTCTATGTAAATTATATCATAGAAATAGGTACTTGTACTTAAAAGGATTCACATATTGGTGTCTCAGGAGAAATTGCAACTACATCAAATTGTCTTAAATAGTGTCTTACAGTCTCAATGACAACCTAAATATTTTGCTCAGATAGCATTTAGAAATAAGCATCATCTCATTTTTATTCTCACAAACAGGAATTCTCCATCATGTCACTATGGTATTTGATGCTGAGAGATGAAACAATATGTATACCTCTTTGTAGCCTACAACTAGAATCTGAATGTTCTAAAAGAATGAATAAAGTGACAAGAACGAGCAACCATTTTTCTACTAATATGGGCCATTATGATTGCTTTGTATCATTGGAAATAAATAAGGTCATTTCTGCAATGTTTCTGAAGATCAAAAGAAACACCAGGTTACTTTCAGCTTAAATGAACAAAATTCTAAGATAAAACATTCTATTCAAAGGAAGGTTTGTGGTGTTCTGAGCATTCAGAGAAGAATGAAAGCAAGATGTATTGAGGAGCTCATCATTAGGGAGAAAACAGAAAGCCCACATGCAAGTGCTTGGTGAAGTTGGAAGTGGGAACAAGGAGGCCTTGTGATAAGCAGCATGAAAATAATGAAGAGAATGGAATGAAATAGAATAACATTTTGGTACGTTTGGTTTAATGCCCCAAACTTTAGTGTATAATTCCTATATTTTAATTGCTTCACTCACAAAATTAAGTAATATTAACATTGTGAATTAAGAACAATAAAGTCTAAAAGAATTGTTCTACTTGAATGGAAGAACCCACTAAGATAAAGCTCTTCCAGGAAGCCACAAGTCATTAAGTGGATAGTCCATTGACATTGGTGGTTGCCTGCTTATGAATCATTGCTTAACAAATCAAAACCCCTGCATTCTGATAAACAATACAGACAATTATCACTGTCCTCAATTGCCCACTAGAACTATATCATAAGACCCTATTGCTAAAGTTAACATTTACCTTGGTTGTAAAATAGAGAAGTCAAGCTGCAACTCCCTAGAAGCTTCTTCTCTTCTGAACTAGCTTGAGCCACAATGTGCTATAGGGAGAACTATAACCAACAATATTGCTCTATTGTCCACACTGTGTGCAACAAACTGACCACCCAAGCAAGATGAGCCACCAGTACAATATCGGCAACTCTGTGATAGCAGTAATAGACACTTTTTGAATGAAATGATGTCCTGTCTACAGAATCAAATTCATACATGGTAGTTTAAACCCAGTGAACAGCTAATGCCCCCTCTTCTTCTAAGTGGATATGATGTGCCTTTCAAATTCCACTCTAAATAATTGTGTTTGTGTCTAAAAAATTATTCTGCTATCAGTTTTAAATAGAGAAATTTCTTTTTACAGTGTTGACTACAGAGACTCATATCTTGTTAAAAACCTTAGGAAAATTGATGGTAAGTGCTTGTGCTTACTTATTGGGCCAAGATCACCTGATATGTCCATGAGGAATAAAGTCAGACTCATTTTGGAGGGGTCACAGGAAGACTGAACATATGACAAGCTTATTGAGAGCAATCAGACATTTTATACTTTGATAAGTATCAGAATATAATAGCAATTTTCAGAATCAATACTGTTGTA
>JADRCD010212050.1:0-14098 GCA_019843815.1 Montemys delectorum | reverse complement strand
TTGCCAGGATACAATGACATTTTCAAGCTATACAGGGTACACAAGATTAATATCTAAGATAATTTGTCCTGTCAAGTTTCCATGCTTTCTTTACTATTAAGGGAACATACAGAAACACCCAATGAAGCCTGAATGCTTCACTGACTAAGGGATTTCATTGGTTTCTCAGGAACTGGAAGGTATATTGTGCTCCAGGAGCCATGGACTCTCAAACATGCCTCTTAGGATGATTAAGCTACACTGACTCCATGGTTCCATGATCCTATCTATAGTTAGGATTTCCATATTACCTCTTAAAGAGCTTAGGAAACTTTACAGAGGAATGGAGGGAGAGAATACAAGAGAAGGAGGAGTTTAGGCACCAGGAGGAGGAGGAGTTAGGAAGCACTGACCTCCATGCATGGCATGCCTGTCCCATTTTTTAACTCAACTGCAACTACTTGAACAAGATCTCCACAGAATTGAGCCTTTCAACACCCTGCCATGGAAGACTTATGGGACTCCATCCCTTCCTAAAGATTTTTAGTAAATTAACGTTTGATAAGGGAGAGAGGACTATTTTCTTCACTGTTGTAGCTTTTTAATGGTGTCTATTTTTCTGTAAATAAACTCATCCACTCATCTATAAACAATCTTAATAAAACTCATTGAATCTCTGATATGTGTGTGTATGCATGTGAGCACACACACACATACAAATACACACACACACACACACACACACACACACATGTGCACATGCTCACGCACATGCAAGTACACACAAGAAAATATAAATGAGGATATCAAAAATGGGAAAAAAGAGTAATGGGTGATGAATATAATTTACATGCATATAGGTTATGTTCATGTAGGTTAAAACAATAATTCAATTTACCATTATGTTTAATTAATATATACTAAGAAAAAGATAGAATGAATATTGTTATTGTTCAGTCTTATATCAATGATGGCAGTACTTTGAAGTATCCAGTAGTAAAATAAGATCTTAGAATGTTAAGCAGTCTTTTAATAACAAATATTCTTCCATAAAAATATATCACACTGTATATTTGACTAAAGAAGCAATTCAGACATCCAGTATAAGAGAAATCCTACAGAAAGCTATAGGGCAATGGAGAAAAAGTTGGAACTGCAACTGAATGAGTGAAAACCCTGAATGAGTCCATAGCTCATGAGAATTGAAGAAATAAGACAAGCAGCTCTCACAGTAATTTTATTTATGTTATGAAAATACTGAGAGAAAGAACAGTAACATATCATACAATGATCATAGCCTAAGTACTTGGGAAGGAGAAAAATTGCAGCTTTCTTTCAAAGGAAAAATAGGAATGGAAGATGAGACAGAATAAGAATATAACCAGACAAGAAAATGACTGGAATGAAATATGAACACGGACAAGTGAAAGGTTAGGTACAGTGGGTGATGACCCACTATGGGTGATCCAAGGGGCAAGTAGAATAAGAAAATATGTTCTGGCCCTTCCACTGAGACTGAAGACTTTAAGAGACTGCATGGACATTTGAAGGAATAAATGCTTCTCTTTGCTTATTTATGTTCTGCACTTGTCAAAAATGCTTCTCTTAGCCTAACTCCCTCTGAGCTGCCTATGAGAATACTTACTGCTAAGCCATACAGGCAGTTAAAAGTATTCATATATGAGTACTAAGAAAAGAATCAGAAGGTTGAATATAAATACAATATATTATATACACACATGGATTAATTGAAACTTATAAAGAAACTAATAAAAGATAAGTACCTTGTATTATCAATTAGTATGACAGTCTTTGATTTTAGGTTTTCTGTTCTTCAAAACTATTTCCTTTTTTATTAAATATAAACATGTTTCAGTGATCACTAAAAGATGTATAGGAAAAATTCTTATCCATACTTCTTAAAATATTGGTAATATTTCTTTAGAACTTGGGTAACAAAACCAAAGACAGCATATTGACAGCCACTGCAAAGAATCAAGAACCCATTCAGATCCCTCTTGTGTTAACTGGAGTGCTGAGTAGAAAATGTTCTTGGAGCAAAGAGACACTTTACCTAAGGAAAGTAAACAAGGGACATAAAAGTTATTGATTCTCACTTTGAGGTTGTCACAGAATCAGATGTTTGAACAGTAAACACATTCTAGAACTCCCCTGAGTGCCCCATTAGAACTGTATTTAAGGTTAATTTTAAGCTCTAATAACAGATTTAAAAAAATCCTCCCTGATCCCCTGTAATCACAGAGTACAGAGAGGTGGCATTATGGGGAAAGTGCCAAGCATCATAGAACATTTGTGAGCAAGGCCATTTTCCCGTCCTGTATATTTAGCATGCCTTCAGGAAGGTCAGCTTGCAGAGCACCACCATGTCTAGAACAGAACACTCTATTTGAAAGACTATTATGCATTTTTTTTAAAAGAGGTCACTGAATACAGTTTTCAGAAGAGACTGAATTATCAGTGAAATTTAAAATATCTAGAGCAACATAAGGTAAGAGTGGACAGTTAATGAAGAGTGTATCTTTCCTGCTGTATAGGTCTCTTATGGCTACTGCCATTAACATTAGACAATGCTGAGAGCCTTGTTAGAAGGACTGGCCTTGACCAATGTGTTAACCCTCTGTGATGCTTGACTCATTATAACTGGGCCTTTTGTCTTATAGTTGTTTATACCCATGTATATATTAATCTGTTTGGTTCAATTAAGAAGAAAAATAATAGTAAACATTAATGATATTAAATGATTTGAAAGCATAAGGTTCTCAATGCTTGTAAAGTCATTAGTAATGAAATGAGAGTTGAATGGCTGATTATGACTTCAGAGATGAAAGTCCCCTTTAAAATCATCCTGAGTTAACTTCAATTTGAAGATGTGCAACTGGGTTTCCAGTAGGATAGTGCACTGTAGGTCAAGGCTTTCTAGTGTTTTTACCTGCTGTTCTTTCTAGGACAAAGTTGTCAAAAGGCAATTATGACTGGTACATATCACACAAGGGTCACCAGGAAAGGGCTACAGTTTTTTTGGAATGGACCCTCAGTAACAAGTAGGTTAAGCTAGCATTATTCTTCATTCAGTCCTGTGTCTTTCTTCCTAGGAGTTACACACACGAGACGACAGTGAGCCCAATTTCTCCAGGAGTCAAGCTGTATCTTGTGAAATGTTGCTGTCTACAAACCAAGGCACTTTCCTTTTAGAAGACCCTGGATCCTCTCCAGGGCAGGCATCGAGCAGGCTGCAAGCCTCTGTGTCCAACACACACACATGCAAAGACAGGCTTCTCTGGGCTTCAAGTTTGAAGGATGAAAATGAATTAATATGCAGAAAGAAAATTAAAACCACAGGTGTGTTTTGTTCCCCAGTGCTCTAGGGAAAGAAGTACTAAAATAAACAAACAACCAATCTTTTCAAGCAGCATTCTTGTGGATTTTTTTCTGGCTCAATACCTACTTTCTTGTGAAGCATCAGCATCAGAAAACAGAAGCTTTCATAATAAGATTTCTTATTATGAAAGTTTTTGGGAATGTGTGTGTGTGTGTGTGTGTGTGTGTGTGTGTGCATGTGTGTGTGCATGTGTGGGTGTATACGTGTGTGTGTTTTAATTTGTTAAATGTAAACACTTAAGTGATATTTTAACTAATGAAATAAGTATTTTGAAGAATTAGCCTTATAAATTTAGCTTAAAATTTTCCCATGATTTTATAATCAGCTTAAGAGACATAAATAGCTTCAGTACGGGATTGTCTGTCTGTTCTATCTGAAAAACTGCCTCTTATTGTGAACTTCTGTTCCTGGATCCCTGGATTCTCCCGGGATCCCAAGATTCTAATTTTTCTAGTTCACAAGCAACTTCTTGGAAATGAGACAGGCCTTGGTATATGTGGGTCTAGCAAGGGGGTGTGTTGCAGTCACTTTAAAAAATCCAATTTCTCAGAAGAGAGAGGATATCCCTACAGTACAGTTCCTCTTCTACATAACACATTGAGGAAATGCCCCTGAGAGTTCCCAGTCTGCCATCTTCACTATGGCTGCTAACAAATTATTCTTCAATCCTACTAGTGGGAAAATATTACCTAAATCAAATGAGTAATAAAATCAATCTCCTCTCATTCCCTCCCTCATCACTCTGCCTTATCTTCTTCCCTGTCATCTAAGAAAATCAATAAATTGCAAACTCTCAAATACAATATTATCTAACTAGAATGCCTTTGGGACAAATGCAATGATGAACATTTCAACATCAAGTGAGTGTAAAGCAACATGGACCAGGGACATATGAAGCTCATAATAATTAGGAGAAAATATGTCATGTCCATTAGGAAAACAGAAACAGAAGAGAAAATGCACTTGACTGACTAAATGAAGCAAATCTCTTATATTTAAAACCTCTAGTTCACAGGCTCAGTTTCTTTCTTCCAAGTCCATTGTTACTCCCATAACAGGTTTTGTTTACAATGCTATTAGGCATAGGGGTTCCTTCACTGAAATCTTTCTCTTCACTTGTAATTAATGCACTCTTTGTCTGAGGAGAGGAAATCTACTCATACTCTGTTGCACATAGCTTTTGCTACCTTGCCTAAGCTCCAAGAACAGACCATGCTACCAGCCCCTGACCAGAGAGTATTGGATCTATGGATGAAAAATACAGACACACACAGTTGTCCAATTTCAGTTTGCCTTATTGGCACAATTGCTGGGTACCTCCAATCTACCTCAGCTAGTGTGCCTTCCTCAATTCTCTTAGATCAGCACCTTAAATCTGTCCTTACCTTTAGTTGCTCAGTTACTATTAGTCCCAGCTAAACATCCCCAACCTCCTGTTTGTAGATCCATTCTCTCTTGCATCTGCCTGCTTGCCACAGAATTCCTGCTTATCCTTCCGCCCATCAATTAGCCTGTGACGTCTTTACTATTAGATCAAGAACCAGTTGGGAAACAGGACCTTAGCATCAGAACCACCCCTACAATACTTGAACCTGTGACTTACTGATATATGAGGTTTCATTGAAAAGTTGCAATTGTATTCCTTAAGAACTTTAATTTATTGGCCAGAGTCAGTTTCTTATATTGAATCTCTGTCTTGATGTGGTTGTAAATAGGGAAAGGAGAGCTGGATAGTGGTGGTGCATGCCTTTAATCCCAGCACTTGGGAGGCAGAGGCATACAGATTTCTGAGTTCAAGGCCAGCCTACTCTACAGAGTGAGTTCTAGGACATCCAGGGCTATAGAGAGAAACCCTGTCTCAGAAAAAAAATAGGGAATGGAGAATTTTTCATTAATTCTGGTTCTAAGGTTCTCAGTAAAGGCAAATTATAAAAAATTAGGGTGAGTAGATAGGATAGCACCCTCATAGGAGCAGGGGGCATGAGGTAGATGATAGTGAGTTTAACTGGGAAGGGGGATTACATCTGAAATGTAAATAAATAAAATAATCAATAAAATAAAATAAATATCATCAGGATCAGTCAACATCAAAGGAGCCTCATACAATGACTGTCTTAGTCAGGGTTTCTATTCCTGTACAAACATCATGACCATGAAGCAAGTTGGGGAGGAATGGGCTTATTTGGCTTACACTTCCACATGGCTGTTGATCACCAAGGAAGTCAGGACTGGAACTCAAGTAGGTCAGGAAGCAGGAGCTGATGCAGAGGCCATGGAGAGATGTTCCTTGCTGGTATGCTTCTCCTGGCTTGCTCAGCCTGCTCTCTTATAGAACCCAAGGCTTCCAGCCCAGGGATGGCACCACCCACAAGGGGCCCTACCCCCTTGATCACTAATTGAGAAAATGCCCCACAGCTGGATCTCATGGAGGCATTTTCCCAACTAAAGCTCCCTTCTCTGTGATAACTCCAGCCTGTGTCAAGTTGACACACAAAACCAGCCAGTAAAATGACCAAAGCAATTTCATCATCTGCTATGTATTAGTAAGGTTAGCATGATTTTGAAACATTAAATATAACCTGGCATTGTTATTTTCCAGGATTCTGAAGGATTTTCTGTGTAACCACCCAAAAAGAAGAAAAAATTACAGAAACACAATGTTCCTGCAGGTAATGTCTTCCCAAATAAAAATCATGCATGGGGAAGATAGCAGTTTTATCAAACAAACCCCATTTGCATGACATAAGACAATATATAGCACTGGCCACACTGCACATATACTGCATGGTTACAATATATAACTTTTGAATCATATGAGTCACAGTTGTAAGTACTTGGCAGGCTTTCTTTGCATCTTAGAGGCTGTCCACACCCAGCCTCTACAGACAGACCCAAGTGTCTTCTGTCAGAGTTATACGTAGGACTCTATCTCCTTTCTTCATCTCATGGCAGACAATTATCTGACTAGAATCTGTGTAGTTTTTATGCATACTGCCACAGTCACTGAGTTTCTATGTGTATCAGTCCTGTTGTGCCTAGAAGACACTGTTTTCTTGAAGTCATCCAAAACCTCTGGCTCTCACTCTTTTTCTGCCTAGACCATAAAGATCCCCATGCCATAGGAGAAGAGTCTGATGTAGATACCATATTTCTGGGGTAAAAAAAAGGAATAATATAGAGGAAATTTATTCTTCAGAAGAAGGCAATGGTATGTGTCTATAAGCAGTTGAAAGAGATCTAGAATTTGTCTCTAGGATTGTTTTTCATTAGCTTATTCAAGATTAGTACATAACTACACATATAATCTGCTATTTTATTGCTATGCTGCAGTAACTAGCAAGTAGGCACAATTGAAGTCACAAGTAGTAATGACATAATGCTTTTGATTTCTATATACCCTGTAATTTGGGCTAGGAAAATAGTCACCTTTCTCATAAGCATAAGTGGGCAGTTCAATTTATAATAAGCTAGATACTTTAAAATGAACACAAGAAGATTTTCTCTATATTTTAAAAGTTATAATTCCAAGGAGTGAACAATAGCATTTTCTGTGTAACACCCACTCTGTCTTTGGTACATGGCACCAATATGTTAAATCTGTTAAAACAAAAGAACAATCTTTTTTTCTGCCTTAAGGTATTTTCACCTCTGTGAGGCAAAATCATAATAGAATTCCCTTTGCCCTGTTGCAAATTGAGTTGAATGAAGCTGAAGACTATATTTTCACTTTGTGTTTCTGAACTTCCTCTTCATTGATTCACTTGTCTGTTGGCATGTAGTCACTTTAAGTTGTGCCCATTTCACTTGAGTTTACTCCTGAATATTTGAAGTGTGGAGCTTCTTCATGGCTATGGAGGAAACAAAGACAGTGTGTAGGGTGAACAAGGGTGAGGTAGGGTGGACTTGCACCTTATGTTACTTGACAGACAAAGTAAGAACAGGAGAAGGGGAATGGGGCCGTGAATGATAGTTAGCCTTATTACATAACATCTAAGTCTCATGATGACACTGACAAAGTACTAAGATATAAGAACACATATATTTGTCAAGGAGGTTGGGCTTTATGAAGGAGAGTTTCCTGTACAAAATACATGAGAAATATTGTCTTAGAATAATTCTTAAGGATTTTCATCATTCTAAAGAGATTATCCCTAATGCTTACTGCCTAAGCAAAGGATGAAGTGAGGAATCTGAAAGTATTTAGATGTGTCATAGGAAAGAAAAGAAATAGAAGGTTCACAGAAAAGAGAATATGACTTAGAACAATTACATAAAGGAAGAGGCGTGGCAATTTGTATAATTTCAGAGGAGAGTCACAGAAAGGAGTAAGAATTGAGGAGCACAATGTGGGAGGCAGAAAAGATGATATTCATCTCACCACTGTAGGGAAGGCCTACCTGGAGCTTTGATGAAGAAATATTGTCTCCTCTGGGAGGGGGAGTGGTCAAGTAGCTATGAGAGCTTGGCAGAGCAGTTTAGGTCTTGAAACTGAAGTAGAGGCTCTGTAGCTTCCTTGGAACTGTGTCTGAACAGTGTTATTTGCTTGAAGTTGGGGCAAATACTGATACACAGATATGTTTTGTGTTTAGAGAGACTTTTCTTTAAGTATTTACTCTGCCTCTTTAAAGTGTAAATGAACTCCACAACCTTTTACTAATATTACAATCAAAGAATATCTTTCTTTAGAACATGGATATTATCTTTGGGAAGAGCTATCATGAGTGAAGATATCACCTACTCCCTGGGAGGACAGGAGCAAAATCCGATGTGTACAATTGTTAGCAAGCACAGATGGCCTAGTTACAGAATAAAACACATGGAAACTCAGCATATCCTCACATCTCATTGATCAACCACCTCACACAGGGTCCTCTGCAACTTTCCCAGGTGTACACCCCTCTTTACTCTCACTTCATATTGTTATAATTCTAATTTATAGTTCTTCTTTATAAAAAGAACTTTGACTAATGCAGCATTTCTGTGTCTAGTGCAATCAAGTAACACAGAAAAGGAGAAAAATATTTGACTGGGCCCAGAGAAGTGGGAGGATTCTTTGAATATCTGATATGTACTGCAGTTTTGTTAATAGTTTCATTTAAGTGTAATAATACTTAAGAGGGCATGATTTCTCCCAGTTTTTTCTTTTCAAAATAAAAAATGAAGTTGTGATATCTCCAATTTCATACCTGATAATATATATATATATATATATATATATATATGCATATATATTGCAATGACAATTGTGTAAGTATTTGTTGACCACTCCTCATCTTACTAGAACTCTGCAATGGTTAGCACAGTACTTTCTTAATGCCCTAGAACTGAGGTTCTCAACCTTCCTAATGCTGTGATGCATTAATATATTTCTTCATGTTGTGGTGACCTTCAACCATAACATTATTTCATTGCTACTTCATAACTGTAATTTTGCTACTGTAATCAAAATGTAAGTATCTGATATGTAGAATATATGATATGTAACTCCAAAGAGGTCATGACCCTCAGGTTGCAAACAATGCCCTAGAGGCTATACACTCTCATTCTTCCATACAATTTTTAGTTCATTAAGTTTTATCGTCAAACATACATGAAAGAAAAGATGTATTATAAGTTTATGTTTCAACAACCCCTTTATTTTTGAGGACAAACATGTTCCCAGTTTGGCTTCAGTGTATTTACCTACAAAATGATAACAATAGAATCAAAAATACAAGATTTAGCAATGAATTTAAAAGTGTTTTAGAAAAATATGCAAATGATAGGTTAATAGTAGGAAAATCAAATGGTCAACTGGCTGATGGGATCAGAAGTCTGATGTGATATCCCAACCCTCTCATACATTATTGTAATCAGTTTCTAAACACTAGGATGTTTAAACATATTTAATGAATTTTTCTTTATTACGTAGCCATCAGAAATTCATGGTTTTCTGTTTTAGATGTATCCTAATTTAAGGTTACAAGTTAGTATGCTTTAAAAATAACCAATCACTTAATAGTGATGAGGAATTCACTGCTCTAGAACAAGGTGGGCAGAGGTGTAGGGAGTGAAAAAGAACAATGTATAATGTCATAGATGTATGCAAAATGTCATAATAAAACCCATCACACAGTATGCTGACTAACAATCATTTTATAAAAGGAACAAAGAAAAAAGATAGGTTTTGCTTTCTCATGAATGTTTGCTAAAGAAAATGATTTCTTTACATTTATAAACTATACGTGCCCAAGGAAATTTATTTTACCTACCAACATTGATGATTAGCTTACTCTGACCTAAGGAAAACTGTTCTGAAGAACTATATTGGAATAAAAATTATACAGAAATTTTAAGCATTATGAACTTTAGCTGACAGCAATTTGTTCTTTGCAAGAATGCATCTTATAAGTAAAAATAAAACAATTATCTGCTTCAAAATGACATGAGATTTACTCAAGAAAAGAAATCAGGAAAGCTGAATAAAGGGATAAAGGAAAAAAAGCAAACTGAGTTAAATGAAATCATTCATTTATGGGAACCATCCCAAAAACCAGAAGGGAGATAATACTTCCCTACTTCACAGTCAATAAGAAAAGAAGTCAAGTTACATACACTTAGAGAAGAACCGTATGACCTGTGAATGTGATGTTCAGCAGACACTGAACTCTCATATATAAATATTTTACCTACTAACAGCCTGCTTACCATGAAAGGAAATGAATGGGGAAAATTTCCCTGATATTTTAGCATTCTGTTCTGCTAGTGAATATCATATGCTCAACATAATTCAAACCCAGTTGGTATATTTTCATCTGGAAAATTATTTATTCAAGGGCACATAACTTAGTGCATGTGTAGAGATAAGACATGCAGGAATAAGGCTTGTTATAATTGTATCTCAGCACACACCTGCATCCTATGCTTAGATGAAAAGACATTCTTGCTCAACTCAAGGAGAAAGCAAAGTGTTGTCAAGTCAAACCATCAAACCATTTAGAATCTCAGTTTTAGTCTACTGTAATGCTCAAAAGATGGTAAAGGCATTAATAAACATAATATACATTTACTGTAGACCTCACTGTCTCTGGTTGCTAGGGGCTTTCTTTGGCTTCTCACATACCCATTCTATATTCCCAACATGCCCTCCTCATAGCTTTCATAGCTGTTTAAGGACCATGAAGAAGCAATTGATGCACATGAGCAAGTTTTATTCTGATTTTCATTTAATATTTATTCTTGTGACTTTTTAAAAAAATGGTGTATTTTTTGTTTGTGTGTGTGTGTGTGTTTGTGTGCATTTGTGCATGTGTATGTAGGTGTGTATAGATGGCTTAAGAGGGTGTTTGAACCCACAGAAACTACTACTGATGGATGTGAGCTATCTGATAAGTAATAGGAACTGAACTTTCGTCTTCTGGAAGAGCAGGAAAAAAATCTTAACAGTAGATCCATTATTCTGTTACTTTATTTTATTTTGTTTTGTTTTGTTTTTTATGGCTTTAACTGGATCACAGCATCTTTTACCATAGCCCCAAAACATGGTTGTCAAAGCTACCTACTACAGAGAAACAGGGACAGAAACTACTTCACAGGTACAATGAGGATATTTCATTGTGTTTCTCCCACCTGTCTTTAGTCAACACTCAGGACTTTAGATTGTTTAAGGTCCTCCAAATTAGTATCCATTGCTATAACTAGTTACTGTAAGGATGACAGACGTCTGTCACTTCCTTCATCAATGCCTCACTTGCCCCTCAGTTGTCTATCAGGTCATATGACTACCCAAGCAGAACACTCATAATCACTTTTCTTCAGGCTAATTATTAACTATAGATTACTCTTCCAGCAAAGAAATTATTCATGATTTTAAAATGCATACATGGTCAAGATGGATATCTAGGATTTGGCAAAATAATGGAGTAAATGCCAACTGAAGACTCCCAATAATGTATATTTGATTTCCCTGAAATTGTTCTCTGATCTTCCTTCTCAACTCACACTTGCAATTTTATGACTAGATACAAACTGGAGGTATTATAGACTCTTGAATCAGACCCTACAACTGGAACATATAACAGAGGAAGTTAGAAAAAAACAAAACCAGCAGGATATTAAGCACATTTTTAGGGTTCTTTAAAATATAATAAAGTGTCAATGCTTGACATGATTATCAAGATTATTAAACAAGATGACTTGACATTTTAATGTTTCTCATTGTTAGGTTATAATGACCCATTTAGAAAGATTTGTATATATATATTAGCTTACTCTCAAATTTCATTACACACTCTTAAAAGTATAATATAATTATAAGTGTAAATAATTAGCCAGTAAGTTGGATGAAGGAATATGTAGATAAGATATAGTTTTCAACATCATGGCTTTCACTTGTTCAAGTTCAAAAGTTTTAGTTGACTAGAACCAGTTAGTTCTAAGCTCATTTCTCTAGGGTTTTATTTTACATATCATATTTAGCTCAGAAAAAGAAATCGAGATAAAAATGGAACAGCTGGAATACCTGCTAACACAGAAGGTGGCATAGGAAAGTTAATGTCTATTCTCATTAGCACTTTTCTGATCTATTGAGATTTGGAAATTATATTCCATTTGAAGTTACAAAAATTGTCAACAAGGTATTGCTTGACAAGTAATCCAGTGTCTCTCTATCTTGCTTTGCTGCATGCCAGATGCAGCCTCTTCTCCCTTGAGAAGCATTTAGAAAACAGGTGGGGTTTTGAGTCGTGATAGAACCAAGTGCAGACTGAACTAAAGTTCACATGTTGTTAATTAATTATGCATGTTTCACTCTATCATCTCTTCAATGGAATTTGAGGAATGGATTATATATTATGTCTCCATTTGTCACAATTTTTGTTTTCCAGATTTCTTGTTTGTATTTTTTTAAATATATATTTTGTTTGTTTATATTATGAGTTTTACGACCAATCTGAAAACTCTGATATATTTCACTGAAATGCTAGTTTAAGAGAACACACAAAGTATATTACACTTCCATTATACTATTACTTAGCAACAAATATCCATAATCTCAGGTGCTTTGTTCATTGATCCAAATGAATCTGCAAATGATTTCTACAAAGAAAATTCTCAACAAAATTGTTTAGGAATTCTATCTTACTATGCTTAGTTAAGTTGTCCAGTTGATATACTAGGGAAAAGAGAACCTCAGTTGAGGAATTTCCTCCCTTGGAGTAGCCAGTGGACATATCTGTCATGTATTTGCTTAATTTGAATTGTTATAGGAGTGCCAAACCCACAATGAACTGTGTCATCCCTGGACAGGTGATCCCACACTGTATAAATTCCTGCTTCTAGGTTTCTTCCTTGATTTCCCACCTTAGACTCACTTCACAATGGACTGTAGCCTGCAGGCTAAAAGAACCTTTGTTTCCTAAGATGTTTTTGAAAAGTATTTTATAAAAAGCAAAGCAGAACATGTCTGTGCTTAAAATACTAAATAATTAGATGCCTCCTAGGTTACCTCATATTTGAAAGTATTAGTAAATAAAGAAGTTTTCCTAAGACATATAAATGTATATATATTCATGTACATATATATGACATATATGTGTATAGTATGTACATACACATAATATACATATGCATACACATTTATACATATGTATATACATACCATAGATATGTATATGTACATATGTGTATAATCATATATAAATTTATATGTGTATCTCATTTTATGTATACACGCTTATGTTATTATATATAAATTTGTATGTACACACATGCCCACAAATGTATATATACATATAAACATATACATATGATGAGTTATTTGAATTCATTTTACTTAAGGAAAACATTTGTTCCATTTACCAAGGCACTTGACCAGTTAGGCAAGTCACTAACCCAAATTTAAGTAGCAGAAAATACATAAAGGTTCATTTTCAGCTAAGAATATAAAGAATAATTTTAAGTAAGGCTGTATTTTGCATCTTAAAATAAGTAACAGAGTATTACCTGGAAACCAATACTCTGCAAGTGCCTTCTGTTTGCATGTAGAACTTTTATGAAGAATCTATACTCTTAAAATAAGCAACGACTTCTCCCTAGACCTGGGCATCTTAATGCTCAGGATAGCACACTATATTAAACTGTGTCCATCTTTACTTTCTATGTAAAGTATGTTTGACTTGCTTAGTTCACAAGTGACTCCTTTCAGACTGGCCCTTGCTCATTGCTTCAGGATATTTCCCTTTCCTTTCATTTTAATCTAATAGCAAAATGACACTTATAGCCTCAAAACTACCCAGGTTAGCTCATGTTGTCATTTACAGAGTAGTTGACTTCTGCCTTAGCTCCTTCATCCCAGCATGCTAATTGAAGTCTGATAGTTTCTCAAAGCCAGCTCAGCAACCATCCCTCACAATATTTTCTACTTTCTATAAGTATACATCCCTCTGTATTCTGCTGCACATATCTAATTCTACATTTTTAAAAATCCTTATGATTTTCCCTAGTGAACTGATGCATAGTTTAGCATTTCTTCCTGTAGCATCTAGCACTTTGTTGTAAATTACCACTGAAAGTGTGTATACAGCACAATTTAATTGAATTTCTGTTAAATCTCTATTGAGGGATGATTTGAAAAAGTTCTCTTTGTAACTTCATAGCAGTCTATAGCTGAGAAAAGTGTAGTTCATTCTTATAAAATGGTATATATATATATATATATATATATATATATATATATATATA
>JADRCD010212049.1:19907-30663 GCA_019843815.1 Montemys delectorum | reverse complement strand
TTCTTCTTCTTCTTCTTCTTCTTCTTCTTCTTCTTCTCTGTCTCTGTTTCTCTCTGTGTGTGTCTCTCTCTGTCTCTCTCTGTCTCTCTGTCTCTCTCTGTGTGTCTCTCTCTGTCTCTCTCTGTCTCTCTCTCTGTCTCTCTCTCTCTCTCTCTCTCTCTCTCTCTCTCTCTCTCTCTCTCTCTTGTCTAGCTATAGGTCTCTACACTTGCTCCCATCTGTTGCCAGAGGAAGCCTCTCTGGTGGCTTAATAAGGCATTGATCTATGAGCATAGCAGAACATCTTTTTTTTTTTAATTAGGTATTTTCTTTATTTACATGTCAATTTCTCCTTTCCCAGTTTCCCCTCCAAAAAACAAACAAACAAAAACAACAAGAACAAACTTCTATTGCCTCCCCCATCCCCATGCCTGCCACCCCACCCTCTCCCACTTATTGGCTGGCCCTGGCATTCCCCTACACTGGGGCACAGAACCTTCACAGGGCCAAGGACCTCTCCTCCTATTGATGATCAGCTTTGCAATTCTCTACTATACACATGCTGCCAAAACAATCAGTCCCACCCTGTATAGTCCTTGGTTGGCAGTTGGGTCCCTGGGAGCTCTGAGGGTACTAATTAGTTCATATTGTTGTTCGTCCTAAGGGGCTGCAAACCCTCCAGTTCCATAGAACCTTTCTCTAACTCCTTCATTGGGGACCGTGTACTCAGTTCAATGGATGGCTGTGAGCCTCTACATCTATATTAGTCAGGTACTGTCAGAGCCGCTCAGGAGATAGCTATATTTAGACTGGCTTGTCCTTCCTTCAGTCTCTGGTCCATAGTTAATCTCTGCAATTCCTTCCATGGGTATTTGATTCCCCCTTTTAAGAAGGAATGAAATGTCCACATTTTGGTCTTCCTTCTTAAGTTTCTTGTGGTTTGTGGGTTGTTCTTCCTGTATTCTGAACTTCTGGGTTAATAACCACTTATCAGAGAGTGCATACCATGTGTGTTCTTTTGTGATTGGGTTATCTCACTCAGAATGATACTCTCCAGATCCATCCATCCCTAAGAATTTCATAAATTCATTGTTTTTAATAGCTGAATAGTACTCCATTGTGTAGATGTTTCTGTATCCATTCCTCTGTTGAGGTACATCTGGGTTGTTTCCAGTTTCTGGCTATTATAAATAAGGCTGCTATGAACATGGTGGAGCATGTGTCCTTATTACATGTTGGAGCATCTTCTGGGTATATGCCTAGGAGTGGTATAGCTGGGTCCTCTGGTAGAACTATGTCCAATTTCTGGAGGAACCGCCACACTGATTTCCAGAGTGGTTGTAACCAGTTTGCAATCCCACCAGCAATGAAGGAGTGTTCCTCTTTCTCCACAACCTCTCCAGCATCTGCTGTCACCTGAGTCTTTTATCCTAGCCAATCTGACTGGTGTGAGGTGGAATCTCAGAGTTGTTTTGATTTGCATTTCCCTGATGACTAAGGGTGTTGAGCATTTCTTTAGGTATAGCAGAACATCTTTAGGAGTCATTTACAGATGGTTTGTTTTTTAGGTTAGTAATATTTGGTTTTACCCTTGGTATCTAGGCTCTTGGTCACTCAAGCAGCACTGGTTATGACTCCATCTCATAGAGTAGACCTTAAGTCAAACCAGACAGACATTGGTTAGTTACTCCCTGGGCAGGCTCTCACAGATGTGACTCAGGCTCTGGAGACATAGTCCTGAGATGCTTTTCAAAAATGTTTACAGAAAATGAGAAGTATACTGTGGGAGAAAATGAAATGTGCACATATGTATAAAAGTTTTTATCAGAATGTTGAGGACCTAAAATATGCCAGAATCTCTTCTAGAAAACAAATAGTCAGAGTCCTGCTCTCCAGAGTCTGGCTGCAAAGTGTGTCACCACAGGCTCCAGGCCACCACGGGCTCTGTGTCACCACAGGCTCTGTGCCACCACAGGCTGACTTGTTAAACATTGGTAATTGTCAATAAAAGCTGAAATTAGAATTTTGAAAGGTTAATCTGAAGCTCTCCTTTAGACATAAGGTGTTGAAATATGGAGTCTGCACTTTGTTGGGGGCATCAAGAATTAGTGACAATAAGCTGCAATGACTAGCATATGTTAGCAAGCCGGATCCCTATCTTAACCTTTTCCAATGATATACAGCTTTAGAAATAGGAAACGGAGGGATCAGTTGGAAGCAAACCTACCTAAAACAGTTAGTTAGTTAATATGGTTTGAGAGGTTTAAAGAGTATGTTCACAGAGAGAAGGAAACCAGTATGGGAAATGGCGAGTGGCCCATTTTGAGGTTGCTCTCAAGTAAAAAGGTGGCAGTACTCTGCAATAACTTGGGGGTAAGGAATAGGCCAGTCCAAGGTGCTGTGTAAGACTCAGATTTTACCTGACAATAAAAGGAAACCCCAAAGCCATCAGAGCAAGGCCATGATGCAGGAAAGGCTACGAGAATGAAGGAAACTCTGAGCCTGGGACAAGCACCCAGAAAGAACCGATTAGATATTGAATAAGGTAACAATTACTACTCCTGGCTGAGAAGCAGCAGTCTGGAAGCAATATGGAATATGGGTGTAAGGATGAAAGATGGATAAAGAGGATTTAGACAGTTGACAATGGGTATGAAGAGAAAAAGAGAAATATCTCATGGAAGGAATGGAGAAAGGAAGGAAGAAGGGAGGGAGGGAGGGAGGGAGGGAGGGAGGGAGGGAGGGAAGGAGGGAGGGAGGGAAGCAAAACAACAACAACAATAAAAAAACCAAAACATGTAAAAGGCAGGGCAGAAAGAACGAACTAGATTGCAGCATGGGGGCTTAGGAATCTGCTGAGCCTATTGATGGAGCAAAGATGGGACAGACAAGGGAACTCTAAAAGGAAGCAGTGGGTGCCTGTAAGACATCTAGGTGACCACAGCTTCTCACGTCCTAATCCTTCAGTCTAAACCAAAACAAAGACCATGCCATTTTAAGTGATTAACCCAAACTTTCAGAATCTGAGCAGGACAGGCATCCATGTGGGAAGGAACATCACTGCCACCTCGATGCCTTCTTACCACCCAGGACGGTTATTTTTTTTTTCATAAATTTTGAAATCTCAGTTAATGCATTAGAGGAAGAATGTCTGCCTTGGGCTCCTTTCAAGGGTGAGCATCCCAGGACGTCGCTCACCAAAACCACGTCTACAGTTTTATTTTTGCATCTACTCTAATCAGGAATGGGAGCTGAGAGAGAATCAGGTTGGTCCTCTTGCCTTAACGGATGAGCACAAGCTTGCCTCAGGTACTATCTCCAACACGCCCACCCAGACCTTTGTAATTAAGAGATGAGCAAGATGTAGTCTCCCAAGGCCAGACTGTCTGGATTGGGATTCCACAGGAGGGCTGTACAATGGGGACGTTATCCTTGATGCTCAGATCTCATAGAGGAAGATAACTAGTGAGAGCAGAGAAGACTTCAAAATTAAATGTTTCTTGTTAAATTCTGTTTTACTTTCAGCCCATTTATTTTTAGGGTCAAGAAAATTGCTTTCAGACCTCCTGCCTGCTGCAATGTGATATTTCCTAGCCCTGCGCTGTGACCTGTTAAGCTTGACTCAAAGCTCAGGGGGTAGCAAAGAGTCCAGTTTCCTCTCGATTGCTAGAGAGTGAAGTGGAGCTCAAAAGAAAGGTGGAGAGATGAGTTTTTGTGTTCCTTTACTTTTGCTCGTTTGTTTTGTACCTGTCTAATACTTACTCAAGCTGAATGATCAAGCCCCATGTAGTCCAGTGACTTTCTTTAGAAATATCAATAAGCTGTAGAATATAACCATATCAGCTTCTGATTCAAATCTCCTTTCTGCTCATTGGGAGCTGCAAGCTTTAGGCTCTTAATGACTTTCACTTTGCTCACAGGTAAAATGAGGTTTCAAACTGTGCTGCTATGGCTGTTGGATCACCTAACTCGATGTATGCCAACATCTCTGGTATTGCAAATTGGTGGTCATGGTGCACAAATCTAAGTGCATGTGCAAGCTGGTCAGCACATCTAAACACAGCCACAAGTTTCCATTAACAAATAACTTATTCTTCACTTAAGATATTCAGTAAAAGCCAATATTCCTGACAAAGCAATGGTTTTCACTGTCTATAATCTTTCTCAGAGGGGAGACACAAGACATACATTAAAAAATATCCCCATTAATTATTTTAAAATTGCATTCCCTTCAATCTGCTATTTTTCATCATATAAATTTGGTCAGTCATTCTCTCCTGCTCTGATAATTCAACTTCTGCAAAAACCATTGGTTGCCTGTCCCCTCTTCCAGAAGTCCCCTCCTCCTGGGCAATTAATTCTCTTTTGATCTCTGAAGATCGAACCTGCAAAAATTCTAACACGAGGAATTCAGTTACCATTTTTAATTGCTCACACATCTTCTGTTACCATGTTATTGTACAGGGAGACCTGTAACTACTAAACGCCATCAAAAACATACCACTGTAATTTGCAGGGAAACTCCTGACAGGTCCCTTTGGGCCCATTTGATGTAAGCTTGGTACTAGAATGCCTTTGTAAGTCTGTGTGTTTTTTTCTGGTGAAAATTCCCTTGTTTACATAAGAATGCGTTCATGCTCTTACAGGGGTTGGACTTCTTCCCCAGTCTTCCCCCTGGGGTGCAGGTCTATAACGGACCAGTGGTTTTGATGATGATTTCCCGAAGTTCTGTCTCCTGGAACACAGGGTCAACAGAGAGTAAAGCAGCGTTAAAGAGCTAGAGGAGAGTGCCTTGGGACATTGGTAATGCAGAAGCTAAGCCCCACCACATGGGAGATTAACAGACCTGGGGGGGGTGGAAATGAGCTGGGGAGAGATGATGTCTTGGGACTGTACACTCAGCACTTGTAAAGTAAGACAAGAGGATTGGTATGACTTCAAAACTAGTCTGACCTTACAGACTGAGTTTCAGACCAGTACCCTGAGTTACAGAGTGTAAAACAAATAAAGCAAAACAAATGAAAAACAACCCCCTTCAGGTGCTTAAATAATATAAATATATGTATATGTATATTATATATATATATATTATACATATATGTATATATGTTTGTGCGTGTATTTTACTTTGTATTGATTCTTTATGAATTTCACATCATGTGTCCCAATCTCACTCATCTCTACCTCCCTTCATATCCACCCATTTGCCCTTGCAACCTCCCCTCCACAAGAAAATAAAAAAATTAAAATAAAGAAATAAAAAATCTCTTTGTGGAAGCTATAGTGTGTCACACAGTATAACCCTTTTGTCTACACATCTTTACTTGCAAATGTTCATTGCAATGAGTTTGGCTTCAAGGCCTCTACCTTTTGTTACACCATCAATATTGGAACATCACTGGGTCTCCTCTCAGATATTCTATTGTTGCTCTGTGTCATGGAGAACCTGTAGGTTTGGATCTACAGGACTAGCTTCCTTCACAAGCTTCAGCAGTTCAGAGATGGGATAGATGTTGGGGTGGGCCAGTTCAAAGCTTTGGATCTGAGACTATATGGTAGCTGAGTTGCTCAGTCTACCAGCTCTCCCACACCAGCCTACAAGGAGCAGGAGCAGCTCTCCTGCTCTCACGCCTGGGGGCAAGCTCGCCTGTGCCCACACCATGAGGGCCAGTTCTGCTGTGCTACCCGGGTGAGGTGGGGACCTACTTTTCCAAGTGATACAGAGCTAGCTTTCCCACTCTCATGACCCTGGGACCAGTTCTGCCTGCCACAGGTGGTGAAGGGTAAGCTGTGGAAAGAGCATCTCTCCTGCACCCACGCCACCTCATGGCAGTTGAGTGGCCAAGTAATATTCTTAAGACTAAAAGAACCCAGTAGGCACAAGAGGCCTCCAGCCTTTCCCCTTCTAGTTCCTCTTTGAATACTTTTTGGGTTTTTTGTTTTGTTTTGTTTTGTTTTTTTGTTTGTTTGTTTGTTTTTGTTTTTTTAAGACAAGGTTTCTCTGTGTAGCCCTGGCTGTCCTGGAACTCACTCTGTAGACCAGGCTGGCCTCGAACTCAGAAATCTGCCTGCCTCTGCCTCCCAACTGCTGAGATTAAAGGCGTGCCCCACCACCGCATGGCTCCTAGTTCCTCTTTCCTTCACTAGATGTGTTGGATGGAGCTTCTCCATAAAGCTCTTGAGACTGCTCAGTTTACTTTGGTGCCTTTCCAGATTCTTCTACCTCTGTTGCTCTCTCTGCTCTTCCACACTGAACTTGTCCTTTTAAAAGTCCAACATGATTTATATCCTCTCTGCCCTCACCCTCTTCCTTTTTGTTTCTTTGCACTGGCTGTTTCTTTCAACTACCAAAATCCAACCCATTTCAAAAGTAGGCTCAGGGAAAACTTCTCAATGCAACATAGATTGGCCCAACCACCTCCTTTCCTACCTTCCTGGGCACTTTGTAATAGAGCTACTTTGTAGCATTGCACATAAAAGTCTGTAATTACTTTTGTATATCCCTTTCCTCTATTGTTTGAGGGTCTTCAGAGGCCAAGAAATGTATTTTATAAATTTTATGTATACCAATTCTTCAAAACTAGTGAATGAGGTTAAAGAATGAAGGAGTGAGCCTATACTTGTGTGAGAGTCCACTGATAAGGCTGAGAGAAGATGGGATTTGGAGTGGGAATACATTCTCTCTCTTCTCTTTGTCTGGACTGTCCAACTGGCTAAGTTACTCCAGAGATCGTTGGTTCACTGGTAACTTACAATAACAGACTCTCTGGGAAAGATCTTCTAATAAAAGTACCCTTTGATGGGATGAAAGAGACCTTCTAAGTTGCCAACTATATCCACTATGAAAAGTTCCCCAAGAGAAGATACAGCCACACAGCATCTGCAGTAACAGTGGAGGGGAAGCTGTGGGAAGAAGCAAGGCACGGGGCCGCCTTAGCAAAAGAGAACAGCTTTGCTGCTGAGAAGTTCCATTTCGGAATCATGTGCTCTGGAATGTGCAAGGAAAAACAGATTCAGTAGGGACTTGACTCAGAAAGGCCTGGAACTGATGCCTAGGGATGTTCTTCAAGGTCCTGGGGCACTCAAATTCACAGTGGTCTGAGCCCAATTGCACACGCTGCCCGGCATGTATCAGGACAGGCCTTAAATCAGAACCACCCGGGCTGCACTGTTGCACCTCCTCCCTACTCTCTGGCTCTGAGCCCTCCCCACTACCACCCCTCCTTCACTGCAGGCTCATTAAGGCCTTTCCCAGTGCAGAGACACTGCGTTTTGGGGACTGGTGGAGTGTTTGATATTTTCCACTCTGCGTGTCAAGGGCATTTACAGTCGGCGTCAGAATGTTATGTCGGTCCGAGGAGGCACTTTGAAGTGGTAGTGGTAGAGGCCACATGTGCAGGCAAGATGTGCCTCCTCCTGATCCCTGGATCCCGAGGTTCCTGCTCAGCTCTTTCCCAGCATCATGTGACAATGAACAACACCGCTTAACCCTTTACTTCTTGGCACAGTAGCTGCTCGTTAGTATTACTGCATAGAATCATAACCGCTTGTTGTTACGGAGAATAGTAACACTCTGCTCTGTCCTACTTGTGGACTGTGGGAACTGGGCTGAGGCCTCTCCTCGCCTTGCCTTCTGCTCACTACATGGAACTTTTGCATTTGCTTTGCTACCACTTTACACATATGTGTATGTGGAAACAGTTGCAAATAGTATGCTCAACAGCAAACATAATACTCTGTAGAAAGTATGGAGCAATGGAATAAAAATGATAGCGTTTTTTTTTTTTCCAGTTTCAGACCACAGCAGTGCCATTCATAAAGCTGATAGGCTACTTAATCATTCCTTTCCTCAATCCCACAGTCCTCACTGAGAACAGACTGCCAGGCCAACCACCATCTTATCTAGGGTTCATAGTACCTTTATCAGCCAAGACAATTATTTACATTTAAAATTTATATAAATTGATAATGAACAAAGATCACTTTAGAAAGTAGAGGGTCTTGTACAAAGACTCCCCACCCAAACTATACAATGCTAATTAATGTCTTTTTCAGTGACCTCTGTGGAACAATCATGTCTACTCAAGGTTGGATCAGTTCAGTGACCTTTATGTCTCCATAGATAGACAACCCTTGGGATGCTGCCAGCCCTGGCCCCACACTCTCCCGTGCCCAAGCCAGGAGAGCATCGTATATACCAAGAGCATGAAGGAGTGAGTGAATGACACAGGCTCTGACTCTAGGGCTGCAGCATCTCTCAAGTTCTCTAATGAAAACGCCTTCTCTGGACCTTCCCCAACACCAAGAGGACCCCTGCCCAAAGCTGACAGGGATTCAGTCCTTTGAAGCCACAAACCCATGTTTCCCTGTCCAGAACCCTCCCAGATAACACAATTCCCAGGCTTCTTATCTCTCTTTTGCTCCTATGCCACAGACCCTGAGCCTTTCAAAAACTGGGCACTTCTGTGGAAGAGTCACACCTTCAAGTATAAAAAGGAGGACATTGGTGAGACCAGACTATTGCAAAGTTGAGGCATTTGTCCTGGAAGTTGTTCCCAGGAGGGTTACCAGCATTAGTTTTGGGGAAGGGTACACTCACCCACCCTTCTTTCTCTCTTCCTTCCTCTCTCATTTCTGCCCCCTCTATCCCACACCTCTCTTTTTACCTTTCTGCACCTCCCCCCTGTTGGAATGAGAATCCTTTATTGTCATTCAGTCCAGAAAATAGAACGTTTAGTGTGGAGTAGTTTCCAAGATACTTGATCCCTGAGAACCACATTAGCTCAGGCTTGAGTGATGTTTTCAACTAAGGTTTCTACCTTGAGTCCCCTGTGTGCCTTCCATCATGGACCTGTGACCTGGGCCTTTCCTGATAAGGCCTTTGGCCTCTCCCTTGACACAGCTCTATCCTTAACAGAGCTTACTTCATTTGTGTCCAGTGTTCCAGAAAGAAAAAAAAAATGTTTTTCTGTTTCCAAATGAATTCACTGAAGTATTTTTATTTGTTTTAGGGCTGAGCTGGCAGCCGATTCTCACAGGACACAGGATTGGCAGGCAACTGAATTTTAAATTAGGCATTTTTTCCATAATTCTTCCGACTCATAAATCTAAACAAAATTCAAAAATTTAAATGTCAAAACTGTAAAGACCTAAAGCGACCTGTTCTTTGTGGGTTTTGATTAATAAGGACAGTTGGTGCCCCTTTGCCTGAAGACCTGGGCCACTACCGTGGAGGCTAACTTTACTCTCGTTGTCTTTGTATCCAACTATATTTTTCTTTATGTTTTTGTTCTGTTCTGTTTTGTTTTGTTTTGTAGGTTTTGTTGTTGTTGTTTTGTTGTATTTGGGTTTTGCTTTTGTTGGTTTTTTGTCTCCCTTTGCTTCAGGTTTAACCTGGCTTTGACCTTGCTCCTTTTCTCCCCGTCTTTGTGTCCCTGATGTCAATGCTGCCATACAGCCTTAAGGAGGAGGACCTTGCTCACCCCCCTGCAGCTCCTCTCTTCAGTTACTACTTCTTTGATGCTTCCTCCTTTTTTACTATTTTTCTTGATCCTCAATTTCCTCTGCTTCTAATCAAGAAGAATAAAAGTAGCCATTATTCAAGTAATGCACTTAACACCCTATATAAGTTGGACACACCAAAATTGTGTCATTTAACCATTATTGGAATCTTTAAAAGTGATATTCCCACCCTCTTATTTATTTGTTTGTGCAAAGTAGGCTTGGCTGGCTTCTGATCCTTAGCAATTCTCCTGCCTCTCTCAGAATTGGGATTACATCCTGATATAAGCCATTATGCCTGTCCTATCTATCTATCTATCTATCTATCTATCTATCTATCTATCTATCCATCATCCATATATCCACCTATAGATCTATCTGAGTGAGGGTTTTCTGTAGACTAGGCTTGTCCTTAATTCACTCTGTATCTGAGGCTAACCTTGAGCTGCTGATGCTCTTGCCTCTTTCTCCTGGGTGCTGGGAGGTGGCCCTCACATCATCTCCCCCTGGCCTATTAGCATTTTCTGAAAGGGATATCAGTGACTTGTCTTGTCCAAGTTAGTAAGCACATTAGAATGAGGACATTCTGCCACAGAACCCCTAGCTCCCCTCTTGATCACAGCATCTCACTCTGCAGCCTTAAAACTGCTAACCTGATTCCCACACTCCCTTGATGACTGCAGGTTTGGTCTTCACAAGGTCTTGGGGTTGGTGCATGTCAGTTTAAGGTCTAAATACCTGGGGCCTAACCTTGGTCGCTGAGCTCAGGTTTCTATGGGGGATAGCAATGAAGGTCAGGAGGAGTGAAGAAGGAGAAAGGAACTCCTCAGTTCAGCTAGATACATTTAGATTCTATAAATACAGTTGGTGTTCAGCACAGGCACTTTATTTTACCTTTAGCTAAATCTCACACACATAAAGAAAAGGAAAATATCATTGAAGAAAATATATTATAATGGAAGATAGTTTTATGCATTGTATATTCAGTTGTTTATTTCTGTACCCAGAGATGTTGTTATAGTCCGGATACAAGTGTTTTTTATCTTAGGCATTCTGACAGGGAAAAGATGGAATCTCAAAGTTGTTCGATTTACATTTTGTGATGGCTAAGGATGTTGAACACTTCTTTAAGTGTTTCTGAATCTTTTGAGATTTCTCTGTTGAGAATTCTCTGTTTAGATCTGTACCCTATTTTAACTTGGTTATTCACTTTACTGATGTCTAGTTTCTTAAGTTCTTTACATATATTAGATGACAGCCCTCTGTCAGATGTGAC
>JADRCD010212049.1:0-10915 GCA_019843815.1 Montemys delectorum | reverse complement strand
TCTCTCTCTCTCTCTCTCTCTCTCTCTCTCTCTCTCTCTCTCTCTCCCTTTCTTTTTTATTTTCTGTTTCTTACCATAAATCTAGAGAAAGACAGCAGGATGCCAGGGCTTGGAAAGTATTGGCTACTATGCCGTGAGGGTTCTGGAATGATTTTTCTTCTCACGGATTTATTAGGAAGCCTCCTTGGAGGCTCATGCTTTTCCCTGTTTTTCCTTTCAAGTTGCTCAAGTCTAATCACCGAGTTATCTGACCATAAAGAAGGCCTTGCACGGAGAAATCCTGCTGATCTTTCAGAAAATGGTCACCACATTCTCTTGGCCATACTATATACAGCATGCTTGGGGAGGGCTCACATGAAAGTCATGGTTAGGAGCTTTGTCAAGTGGTCTGGGACCGATTCTGACACCAGAAGGGATATATGCTAGGATTACACACCCCGACCTACTCAACACAATTACACAGTGCTACTTTTCCAGAAGGCAAGATCAAAAGTCTTGACCAAAAATCTATCTTCATGTTTACATGGTAATTCACGGGTGGTATTGGTTTCAGTTGACTTCATCTCAAATTATTTGGTAACATTTCTATTCTTTTAAAAATCATTTCTTTTACTTTATGAGATTATAATGTAATTATATCATTCTCCCTTCCATTTCCTCCCTCCAAACCCTCCCATATATACCTTCTTGCTCTCTTTCAAATACATGGCCTTTTTTACATTAATTGTTGTTATATACATATATGTATATTTATATACATGTATACTCCTTAATATGTGAAAACAACCTGCTCAGTCTATATAATGATACTTGCAGATGTGTTTTCAGGGCCAACCATTTAGCAATGGGTAAATCACTGCTGTGCTTTTCCCTGAGAAAGACTATTTCTCCTGTTCTCAGAATTCCTTAGCTGCCCCTAGTTTTCTGTGTAAGGCGAAGGTTTCTTTGGGATCTCCCCTGCCCCTTTTAGTATATATGATGCTGTGGCTCTCGGGGTTTGCTCATGTTTATGCAGTCATGTTGGGGAGACTCTAATGGGTCTAGTTTCTGACGTTCTGAGGGGATACAATCTCAAAGAAAGCTTCCTGATCTTATGGCTGTTATAAAATCCTTTTCGAAATGATCCCTGGAGTTTAGGTGAAGATGTTGTTGTATAGATATATTCATTGGGATTGGGCTCTGCACCTGCATTTTAATTGTTTTGGCTTAGTGATCTACAGATGAGGCAAAGACAAGCTTCTTTGATGAAGAAAACCTACCTGTTGGGGCTGGTGAAGTTATGGATCTTGAAGGAGAACCTACAAACCACAATTTGACTGAAGCAGTGTAATGCTAATGTTTGCATTTTTATTTATATAATATAATCAAACTATTGCTGATTTTCTCAGACCTTTAAAATATCAATTTCTAGAATTTTTATGAAGAAAATAAAAAGTTGAATGTATATATCAACTTCAAAATAAAATCTTACTTTTGGAATAAAAACTAGTATAAGAGAATTTTGTATATATATCCAGTGCAATTCATATCCAGTCAGAAATTTTTTTGGAATCCATCTTGCTGGGAGTCTGGAAAAAACTCTGTCTTCTAGTGTCTTAAGTATTTTAACACCTCCTGGGAAATGAAGGTGTTAATCAAAGTCTGAGGCAATGCTGAGCCAGGGTTAGCTTCTCAGACACGGCTGGCTTAAACAGACGAAGTGCATTTTTTCCTAGAATGGAAATGTTTGAGTCATCAAGACCACAAAGAGTTAGATTACTCCTTACAACGAGCTGGAACAGTAACAGCTAATGGAGACAACTCAGTCTTCTGAATGTGTGTTTGCATTGATGAATTTCCATGTCTATATATCACAGGCTATGACTGACAGGCTCTAGAGAAAGCCAATAAATCTGTAAGTTGTTGCAACATCCCAAGTGGTAGAAATTTGTGATTTCGAGTTACCATGCTTGAATTAGGGTTCCTTATTGCTGTGAAGAGATGCCACTACTACAACAACTCTCATAAAGGAAAATATTTAATCAGGGCTGATTTACAGTTCAGAGCTTTAGGCCATTGTCATCATGGTGGAAAGCATGGTACACAGGCAGCCATGGTACTGGAGAGGTAGCTGAGAGGTCTACATTTGGATCCAAGGGCAGCAGGAAGAAACAGTTAGCCACTAGGCCTGACTTCAGCTTCTGAAACCTCCAAGTGTCCCCATCTCCCAGTGACACACTTCCTCCAACAAGGCCACACCTCCTAAAAGTGCCATTCCCTAGGCACCTGTGGGGGCCATTTTTTATTTAAACTACCACAGTGTTCATCTGCACTAATCCATGCTAGGGAAAAAATTACGGATCTTGAAGCATAGGAGATTTTACTGTTGCTTAGAATCCTCTGGACAAAGCCAGTCATGTGGCATGGATTTAACAGAGGCTGAATGTCAAGAGGAAGAATCAGATGGTTTTGGCAAACAGCTGGCCACCATTAGTCCCCAATATCTTCATGAATCTAGTTTGCTTAATTGTTAAATAATAGTGGTCCTGGGGATGCTGCGAACTGAACGAAATGAGAGACTGGATTATTCAAGAAGTCAGAGCAATCGATGTGCATACAAAGTTTCCATAAGTTGTATGTGTGTTCTAACCTTTACAGTTTCCTAAGAGTATCAGAAGTCAAGAGCAGAGTATAAGAGAGATGTGGAAGCATGATCCTCACCGTATGTCAGGGGAAGGATGAAGGAGGCAGCCAGACCAGCACTGCTGAAGCCAACCTGGATGTGGCCTGTGATATTTAACACATGGGGAATGGTAAATAATTAAAAAACGGGTCCAGCTGAACAGTTACAAATAAACTCCAATCATCTGCATGAAGACCTCTAATACTTATAAATTAGCTGGAAACTTATTTTAGACCTCTGCACTTATTCTTGATTTTTCTTTTGTCTACAAAAACCAGTTTCCACAAGAATGTGGAGGTGGATTAATGTGACTTCATTCATATGACTGAGTTTATTAATTCCAGATCATACAGATTTCAGAATTCAGGTTGGTTTATGTGACACTCCAGTGTCAAATATCCAGAAGGCTGAGCCCTCTGTGAGGATTCATCCAACTGCCAAGCCTAGAGGTCTATTTCACTGGGGCCATCCAATGCAGACCACTCAGTTATACGGTCTGCCAATACTCTAGAGCTGTAGCCCTGAAGATGCAACATGCGCTTTCTTGAGAAGAGAACTTTGAAATACATTGGCCATGTACAGTACTAAACACTGAGAGGAACCAACGCATACATCTGGGGTGCGACTCTACACTTATCTATTTGAATCCAACAAAGCACTAGATGTAGATGGAGACTGGAAATGAGGGGATCAGCCTAGGTCACTTGGGTGGTATTACTGGAGAAGATAAAAATCATATCCACATAGTTCCAACAGATGGCAGAGCAGAAGCACTGAAGCAGAAACACAAAGAAGATACACAGGTGTGTAGATAATAAATAGATTATGTCTATTGGATAGTAGCTGAGAGAGCTCAGAGGAGATGGTGTGAGATGAGTCTCAAGAGAACATTGGATTACAGGCAGGAGAGATAATGCAAGAGGTGCAGAAATAAGGAAGGTCATGCATTTGGAAAGAAGAGGCATCTAACTTCACTGGAAGTGATTCAGTCATTTCTCAATAAATATTTATTGACTGTCTCTTACGTGCCAAATATTGGTACTCATGATACATCAATGAGCAGAGCAGATTATACATCACAGAACAGAAAAAAAATCCCTGGCCTGATTCCCATCATGGGTGAGGAGAGGAGAGGAACCGTAGAAGAAATGAGTGTGAAAGTGTTGAGGGCTGTGCGTGGGGGTGGAGCCTTGAACCTTTTGCCGATGACCTGGATCTGGAATGATGATTTGGAATTTTGTATTGTGTGAGAACAAAATCTCTAAGGACAAATACTGCTCCCCAGAGAGACAATAAATCTCAAAAGAAGATTGCAAGGATGTCAAAAGTAAATGGGAGACATGGCAAAAACAAACAAAAAAAAGAGTGCCAGATGCTGAGTTCTTGGGGGCAAGAGGATCGTTTGTTTCTGTCCCCACGCTGGCTTCTTTGCACAGCTTCACATCCCTAGCAGGATTTGCTTCCTTTTAAGCGAACTAGTGAAAGAAAGGAGGAAATGACATTTTGGATGTATGGATTTCAAAGGGGAGGTAATCTTTAGAAAAATAGCCTAAAATACTTCTCAAAAGATAAGGAAGCACAGTAACTTGTACATGAACTTTTCCTTGGGGAAGCAAATGTCTGTTCACGCTAGGATGGGCATCAGGTAACAACCAAAGTAAGGATTCACCCAGGGCTAGCTTGGTGAACCAGTGAGTCTGTTGGGCTTACTATGGGTGTAGGTTACTTTCAGGAGCATGGGTGTCCCCAAAACAGCAGCATCATTGACATCTCTGCATAATTGAAGACTTTCTCAAGGCCACACAGATGGCTTCCTCTGTCATGTATGCTTCCACTTCTTCTGTAGTCTCTGGCTCTTCCTAAGTCTATGTGCATTGGGGGCAGCACTAGCCACAGCTCATGAGAAAGCATCAGAAGGAATGGCTAAGATCACAGGCAGGCAAGAAGCTGATGATCCTCCCGACTCCCTCCTTCCATGCGTGGGCACCAAGGAGCCTGCTCTCGACTGTCCCTTGCTGGTGGTTGTGGTTGCTCTGAGAATGGGATCTGTTATGCTCAAAGGTCAGTGTTCTAAACAATACCTTAACTTTGTCAGCTGACCTCTTTGTAAGCTAAGAGACTCTTTGTAGCCTCTTAGTGAATCCATTTCCTACCCTCTGCCTTGTTTTAAGCCTGCAAAAAGATGGAATTCAATAAACTAAATTTTTTTAATTCCAATTCACTTTGTTTTAGGGTTGTGTTTATCAGCGGGAAATAATAGTTACAAAAGCCAAAGAGACTGAGAAGTAAGTGGAGGTTTCTTCTCTCTGGATCACTGCACTAACAGAGGTTCATCCCCGCCCCCACGCCCCAGTCCACCCCTGAGAAGACCACAGCACTGAACAGGCACCTGAAATTCTTGTCTCCTTCCAGAACCCCTCGGATCCTTTCCTCATCTGCCTTTCTACATCAGCCAGAGCCTGCATGCATTGTCAACAATGTTCATCACTCTTAAGTTTCCCCACAGGGTTATGTGGCTTCACTTACCATCACTTTGTTAAATTAACACTTTCAATGTGATATTTGCTACCAGGACCATAACAAGTCAAATGACTAAAGTCATTTAAGTGTTGAAAATCCAAGTAGAATAAGTCAGTGAGTTCACAGTTTTAGAAAAGCAAAAGCTAGAGTAGGCTTTTTTTTTCTTTTAAATTATAAGGATAAACGGCATGAAGGAGGCACAAGCAAAAAGTCTTTTATTGTTTTGTAAATATGAGGAAGAAATTCAATATGTTTGTTTCAACAAAATTAGCCAGGAGAACAGAAGAGAATTGAAAGACAAATCTAAGCCATAGTACCTAGTGGACTTCTGTCTTAGAGAAGTCAGAGTAAGCAGTACTGGTTAAGGAAACAGGGCATGGTAGGACACAGAGATGCAAGGTATGGTAGAAAATAATAAAGTGAAGGTAGGGACAAGATCGGAAGGTTTCTGTCTTTTAGGCATAAGATGCAGCAATATTGGCTAAGATCGTTATAGAAAACTGTTCACTGTTTGAAGGAAAGAGAAAATGAGAAAGGGCTTAACAGCTGTGACTTAAACTTTGCTTTGAGGTGATACTCAGAGATGATGAAATCACTAAGCCCAAACTCGACCCCACTGCAGTGAATGGGACAGTTAGAAGAAGCAAACCTCTGTCATTGCTGGGAACTGAGCCGCCGATGGCCGTGCACACTATGAGATTCCAAGCTGGGTAGAGAAGAAAGGTTGAAGAAAGGAGCTGGGCAGAGCTGATCCAAGTACTAATCATCTGCTCAGTGCCCAGCACCGCAGACAACACATGTAGAGTAGGAAATACACTTTATATTTTTGAAAAACACACAAGCTGGCTGGGACAGTGAAGAAGCATAAATGACTTCCTTCTGCAGATCACATACTGGAGTTTAGGAAAGACTTTTGAAACCAGGTTCAAACCAAGTCCTAAACCCTGCTTGCTGCTCACTCAGTGTCAGATAAGATTTCCAATTATCTGTTTCATGCCTGCATCTCAGCTTCCCAACAAGTAAAGCAAGTAAGAATTTATGGCTTCCTCAATGCCATTCCACTATGGCTTCCTCAGTGCCATTCCACTGCAAAGACAGTCACGGGTGTTAGGAGACACACCTGGTGCCAGGACTGAGGCACTGCAGTACTAAGACAAACAGGTCACCTTGTGAACCCCAACAAAGGACAAAGTGATCAAAAAGTGAACCCCCAGATATTATAAATCATAACACTTTATTATGAGCAAAGCTATAAAGTTTATAAGAAAACATACAACATAAATAAAAAGACAGAATACAACTCACAGGGAAAGAAGAGTCCAGTCATTTAAGAATTTAAGAAATTTGAGAATTTTGGAAAACTTGATTCCTCTCTATATTCACCTGGAATATGTGTCAGGCTTATTGACTTGTTCCCCAATTGATAGAGAAAATAAAAAGAAATCAGCAGCTTTGTACCACAGATGAATAAAATACATGCTTGCTATCAACCAAGCAGAGGTTATCAATGTGCTGTAGGTCCCAAGTGCTTCAGTATGGTGTGATGAGGAAGGTTTTTGTCTCTGTGGTCTTCTACTAAGTCTATGACCTCAGTGTCATTACAGAAAGGCATCAGATGAAGTCGGCCTAGGGGGCCTCCTGGACAGCACTCTCCGAGGCTGTTTACGCCACAGGAAAATGGAGACGTGAGGCTGATAGATTGCCACAGACCAGAAACAAAAAACAAAACTGGAAAAACATAACAAGCAAATGCAATGTGCTACTCTGGGTTGAATTCTGGAACAGAATACGGCTATTAAAATAATGGAAATCAAACAAAGTCTAGAGTTTAGTTAATTAAAAGAAAAGATGGTCCAGCTGTTAGCTATAAGAATAACACTTATTATCTAATTACTTCAAAACTTTACATATTACTTGCACAGAGCTATGAACACATGCAGTACAGGAACCACGACAGCAGGATGGAAGGCTTTAATCAACTTTTTATTTTCCTCCTTCTTCTCTGGTTTTCATAGTTGTCTGTTTCAGGGATGTAATATGTGGTTAGCCCAAAGAGATTTTTACAGTGACCCTGAGAAGTGAAAGTCTGCTGTCCTCTGTCTGCTGCTTACCCAGATAGGCGCCCCACCCCCACTCGCGGAAAGGACAACACTCTTGAACCAGCAGGTTTCCTTCCTCTGCAGCCTTCAGTGTCTGGGGCTCCTGTGCGAGCCATCAGAGGTAGCAAGCTGTGAAACTGTTGCTATAGTGATGGTCATGGTGGCAAGGGCTACCCTTGGCTCCTTTGGTTTTCCTGGACAGTTTCTTTGCCTTAAAAAAGATCAGCAGTTTATAGAGCCCCCAATGTGAAATCATGCTGGCTCTGATTCATGACATTTTCCTGAGACTTTATAATGTTTCTTTTTTCTAAATAAGCAATTTCAGGTCAGGTAAAAATGTGAGTAAATCATGCCTGGCTCTTGTTCCAGATGTATCAATTTCTGTTCTTTCCTTTCCCCTCCATTTCGTGGCTTTGGTACAACAAAAATAAGCAGAGCCTCCACTCTGGAGCCTTTCTGAGTCTGTAATATATGCATAGTATACTGTGCACAGAGCGATTTCCCTACCTTGGTCATTACTGACCTTAGCATTTTCTCTGGCAATTATCTGAAACAGAGTAATAATACGGAGTAATGATTTTGGCATGCGTGAGACCCTGGGAGGATCAAAGAGGTTGATGTGACAGTTCATGAAGCGGGAAGGAAGCGAACCGTCCCCCACTGCCAACACTAACATAGCCATGCGTTTGAGAGTCTGGGAGAACCTAGTTGCCAAGTGTCTGCCTGCATTTTCTTTGAGGGAGCCAGCCCAGTGCAGGTCAGGAAAATTATGGCTTTTATCAAGCAGACACTGTGGCTCTCTTTGAGGATGGCCAAAGCCCCAATCACTGCTGGTAACTGCAACACATGTGGTCTTTTAAAGAGAGGGCATGAATATTTTCATTAACTGGCAAAGAGGTACCCACATGAGACTTCACTTATTTGGAATACACAGGGCAAGGCTAAAGGGGGTGAAATGTTTGTAAAGAAATTAAAAGTGAGGGCTCTGGAGACAGACTGCCTGAGTTTGAATCCTGGCTCTTTCAGTTACCATATCATGCAGTGTAAGTAAATTATAACCTCTCTGACAGGAGCCCTGCATCAGTGAAATGAGGAGGCACGCCCTAGTTGTATGTTGTCCTGGCAATTGACAGTGGGTGATGTCGACACAACCCTAACACATGTCAACCGCTACTATGGCTTTTGTTTTAGCTACTTACACTCAAGACGGAAAGCAGTCAGGTTGGTTTGTGGTTTTGTGACCTGTTTTTTTCAGACTGCTTATTCTTTAAACAGTCACTGGGCATAAAATGTGCCAAACATTGTGCTAAGTACCGGGAGATGTGATTTCCGCACAAACAAACAAATCCAGTACATTTGCCACAGAGAATTTATATTGTGCTGGGAGGGTAAGTGCACAACAAAGGCTCTACCACACCACGTTGCAGAATGCGCAACCCCCCAGTGTAAATTACTTTAGAACTTTAGAGAAAGGACAGAACCATCAAGCCAGTAGATGGGACAGTCCTTATGGAGGAGGTAGCCTTTGGCTAGAACTTGATAAACAAGCGGACTCCTTTTGTACTCGCAGAGGTTGGAGTCATATGGGTGCCACGAGTGTATGGAAGAGGGCAGGAATGCATGCGTACGGACTTCTGTAAAGAGGACGGTGACGAAGAGCTTGAGAGAAAGGAGTGAGCATCCCAATCAGTCTAGAGAAAGGAGTGAGCATCCCAATCAGTCTAGAGAAAGGAGTGAGCATCCCAATCAGTCTAGTGACGGTCAATGGCTGCTCTTGCTTGACTAAACCTGGCCAGAAGATTTTTCATTTTTCTTTAATTCAGAAATTGGTCGAGTTATGATTCTAGTATTAGAGTCATGCTTTGGAAAAGGACTTGGAGAAAATATCCTGTCACAGCTACAGCCTTCCTACATACAGTACAGGAAAACATTTCCCTGCTTGTCACAATGCATAGAACATACTTAAAGTAAAAAAAAAAAAAATCATAAAATTTAACAAAGTATCATACATAACAAAACAATTCTGCAAAGTCTGGGGTTTCACAATTGAACAATACTATGACCACAGGCTTTATAGAACATGTTATGATTAAGTTCAATGTTTCATAACAAAATGGGAATTTTAGCCAGTACTTTCCTTTTAAAAGATTTATTCCACGTGAAGAGAAACCAGACCACAGAGAGTGCTCTTTTTCAAAACCTATTTCTCTACCTCCAGGTGCTTTAAAGGGAGACCTGGCACTGGGACCTGTGACACTGCATATAAAATCTTTCTAACACAATATTTTGGCTATAGGCTGTTATTTCAGTCACACAAATGCATGAGAGAAAATCACAACAGAGAAAAATTTTCAAAATATTTTTGAAACCAAACTGAAGACTCTACTCTCAACATAAGTAACTAACTACAGATAGAATAATTTTCCAAAACCAAACTCTGTATCCATGTCATCCAGAGGGCACTAAGGAGTATGACATGTGAGGTCCATTGCTTTCCATTTTCAAGGCTTTACAAGCTAAAGATTTTACTAGTCTTATCTTTCCCTGTCCCTTCTTCTGTTCTCTCCTCCTTTCTTCCATTATTATGTCCTTGATACGTATTTTCCCGTCTGCTACATATTAAACCAGAGGTTTCTACATCCATGTTCATCAATTCAGGTGCCAGAGCTTCTTTGTCAGTGACAAAGGAAAAGGGCCCTAAAATGGAACTATGAAGCTCTCGTAAAATTGTACTTTCAATAGAGTGTTTTATTTTGTTGAGATTGGCTTCCTAGAGCCTTACTATGTAATCCAGGCTAGCCTTGAACTCACAATATCCCCACCCCTCTCTCTCTCAAGTACAAGAATTGTGGGTATGTGCTACGCATTTGACTAAAGCTTACTCTTTAGTCAGAGGGATTTTATTCAGCAACAAAGTGAAAGGACAGAGCCAAAGTGGTGCAAAGGAGGATCAGCAGCCTGAGCGAGCACACTCAAGGGCCCTGGTTATTGTCCCAGGTTCCCCTTAGTGGGTTTAGGAAAGGACGGAGTCAGTTGCTAGGTATGGGGTGAAGGTAGTTCTCTGGCCATGGTTGGCGGGTTTGCATCACATAACCCTTCACTCACCCATCATGTTCTTTCTCATAATGCATTTGATTTTAATCAATGTACATGCCATTACGCGTAGGCATCAGCTAGTAAGTAGGACTATTTTTCCTAAAACCTCATTCAAAGGACAGTATGCCTTACTGTACATGTCTCCAAAACTAGTTCAGGATGGATTGCTCTAATTTTCTTAGTTTCAAAGTATGTTTGTGGATGTGCTTGACCACAAGGGGGAAGTTATCAGGGGGGTTGTTGAAAGGAGGGTCACATTGGGTTGTTTGGATGAGGACATATGTGAAATTCCACGCAGGAAAGAGTGCCAGGTTGCTAAGAGCATGGTAAGGATAGATGTGTATATAGCCCAAGCCAAGCAGAGTCCCTGATTTCTAAGCTCTCCTAATGTTTGCCAACCCAATGTTACCATAGATTTCAGCATTACTAAAGCATGTATATTGACAAAAAAAAAGTCTGAGCTTCCCAGATCAAAGAATTAGCATAATTTTTAACAACAGGAAAGTAACAAAGCTAACAGCAAGAGAATAGTCTGGAC
>JADRCD010212048.1:0-51043 GCA_019843815.1 Montemys delectorum | reverse complement strand
TGATCAGGTAGCAGATGGGAACTAATCCTGCCTGGACATAATGTCCTAACAAAGTTGGTATGCATGGGGCAGGGGGAAGCATTCATAGCCCATGTAACCAAGTAGGGGTAGGCTTGACCTCAGTCATTGGCTCATGAGCCAGTTTCTGTGGCTCATTCTAACCATGTTGAAGGGTGGTTCCTGTGCTTACCAGCACCTCTTACCATGGCAGGCTCCTTTAACCCTGAATTAACTTTTTGCGTGTGTTCGACTTTGCAGCAGGCTCCTTCCTAGTCTTGTTGAGCATGCTGGTTTGGGCTCATTGGTTGCCTATGCTACCTAAGGCTTACTTTTCCAATGTTTGTCTCTGGATGGAGGTAACACCTTACATTCTCTGCAGTACTCTAGCCTGGAAGCCAAGCTTTGCCAGGTTGAAAGTAAATACTTGATACTGCTCCAAGAAATGAAGACACCAGTTTGCTCAGAAGAACAGAGTCCTGCCAGGGATGTCATAGCCCAGCTGTTGGAGGATGCTCTGCAGGTTGAGAGCCAAGAGCAGCCGGAGCAAGCATTCATTAAGCCTCAAGTGGTCAGGTAAATATGCTGAGTCTGTTGGGGCAGTCCACCCATTTCCTAAGTTCCCTTTCCACAGCAGTAGACATTTGCAGGGCACTTAACACTAGATGTCTTTTAACACTGGATATCTTTTTTTTTTTTTTTTTATGCCCATAGCAAGTGCTTTCAGGCCAACAAGGCAGGTATTGTCATTCTCCCACAGAAATCAAGTGATGGAACTAGAGTCAGTCTAGGCCTATTGGTTTCAAGACCATGTCAAAGTAGCCTCACCTCCAATACTTACCTCCTTCTGCAAGGGCCAATTTTCCAAAGAATAGGAGCCCTTTCACAACACAGGTGCATCCCGTCAGGGCGAGAGCGGTTTACTGAAAGCAAACAGGCCATGGAGAGACACTGACTTTTCCTTGTGTGGGAGAGTGGTTCTAGTGGCTCCAGACCACTCCGAGACAAACTATGGACCACCCTCAAGATGCACTTGGACATACATGTGTAAAATACTGCATATTTGGAGAGGAGGGGGTTGGTAGAACCTAGAATGGATCTTTGATTAAAGGCTCATATAATATATTTTATGACCAGTCTCAAAGTGTCAGGGCTAGGATAAATCTGCAAGTCCACCTGCTGTAACCTCTTCTGTCTCAGGTATAGCACTGTCTCTGTCCATTGCTCTTTGCAGTCTCCTCTTTGCCTTTCCTCCAGCCTCAGACAAAGGCCTTTGACATGCTTGGGCCCCTCCCCAGGCTCACGGATTCTGTCTACCAGCATTGACTGTGTCTGTCAAATGACAGAAATAGACTTTCAGAACATAATCAACACCGCTGTTGCAGCACACTTATTCTGAGAGATGTGCTGGATGCAGGAACCATTAAGTGGTTCACAGAATTGAACATTAAGTGCAGAACTGTATTAAATGCTCATTGCAAGTGGATTTGCTCTCACCCTTTCAAGTGAGGTGGGTAAGTTAGGAAGCGGTGTAGCATATTCTGGGCTACCCATCCTATGGCACTTAGGATTAAGTCCCCAGCCCAGGCAGCCAGAGTCTCAAGTTCAAGAGTGCTGCCTCCACATCATGGATGGATGCTTTGTTCATAGTCACTGGTGACCTCTGGGAGCTGTTCTGAAGTGTGTTACAGTCTTCTCATGTTCATTTGGGAGGCCGTGCGTTCTTCACTGCTTTGCAGAACTCCATTAGGTAAATAGACCACAGTGGCATTATTACTTCCCCTCATGAGAAACACTTAGGACCTTTGTAGTTTTCTTAGTTACAAACACCATGGTGTATGTTCTGTGTGCCCAGGCAAGATTTTCTCCAGGATGTAGAAGAGAAGTGAGATTCCTGATGTGAAGGGAGTGCGTGTCTTCAAATCTAATAGATTTCCAATATTCCTAAGACTTTTGCATATGTGTTGTGTCAGAAGTGTACTAGGATCTGATACTACCATGACTAACCATAGACTTAGCAGCAAGTTTGCTGTCAGAGTTCATAGGTCAGAAGGCAACATAAAGTCTTATTGGACCTGAAATCTCAGTTTAATCAAGGACTGGGCTCCTTTCTGGATCTTCTGGGGAACAGTTCATTTCCATCATTGAAAATGTTGGTAGATAAAGTTCCTTGAAGATGTAAAGTGAAACCCTGTTTCCCAGCCTCTAGAGACCACCTGAATTCCATAGTTCATGGCTCCTTCCGTCTTTAAAAGCATCAGCAGCTGATCCAGTCCCTGTGCACGTATGAGCATGTGCACTCACACAGGCACACACACACACTCACACACTTAAACCCACCCCATGCTCACACACACACTTCTCTCCTGCCTTTTGTCTCTCCTGCATCATCTTCTGTCATCTTCCTCTGATCTGTTCTTCAGCCTTCCCTTCTCCTCTTTGAAGGGTTCATGTGGATACCAGGTTCCTTGGTAACCCAGACCATCTCCTTGTGTTAATTCTTAACCTTAATATCATCTGCCACTGTCCTCTTCGTGTATTTAGTCACAGATTTCAGTGGCAAGATGTTGACATCTGTAGGGCCGTATCCTGTCCACCAAAGCCTTAATTACTTTTTGTACCCAAAACTAAGAGGATGTCTTACTGATGCCCTCTTCCTTGTCTTTCACTTTTAAAGTTCTGAACAGGTGTGGTGGCGCACACCTGCAGTCCCAGCTGCTTGGAAGGCTGAGGTGGAAGGATGGCCTGAACCTAGGCATTTGAGACTAGGCTGGTAAACGTAATAAGATGCTTTGTTTATTAACATACTATCTTCTGAAGCATGAAGTTGTTCTGTATATAAGTGTGATATATAAAGTAACGTAGACATGTACGCTGGCATAGCTACATAGAGAGCTCTCTTTTTTCTCTTATCTTTTTTCTTTTTGTTTCTTTCTTTTTCTTCTAAGACAGTTTCTTTCTAGCTACACTCAGACTTGCCTCTCAAACTTAGTCCTCCCTCTTCAGCCCCTTGAACACTGAGATCAAAGGTGTACACCACTGTGCTCAGCTTAGATCAGTTTTGTTTGATAATAGTGCCTGTATTTCCTTCTGACTTTATATTCAGAGGGGTTTTTTTTTTTTTGGTTTTTTTTTTTTTTCTTTTTTTTTTTTTTTTGGTTTTTTTTTTTTTGTTGTTTTTTGAGACCGAGTTTCTCTGCGTAGCCCTGGCTGTCCTGGAACTCACTCTGTAGACCAGGCTGGCCTCGAACTCAGAAATCCACCTGCCTCTGCCTCCCAAGTGCTGGGATTAAAGGCGTGTGCCACCACCGCCCGGCATATTCAGAGTTTTAACCCAGCTGGAAGTGAGTTTTCCCTGTACACTATCGAGAGTCAATCTCGTTAGACCTTTCTTGCCCTGCTCAATTGAAAAGCCTTTGTACTTCATGGTCTGAAAAGGTCCTGTTTGTCTGCACCCCTTGCCAAGACCGTTTCTACTGTCTCTCTTGTTATTTCTCCACAGTGAGTTTGATATCTACGGGTTTAGGACTGTCCCTGATGATGATGAGGAAGAGAAGTTGGTCGCCAAGGTCCGAGCATTGGACCTGAAGACTCTGTACCTCACAGAAAACCAGGAAGTTTCCACTGGGGTCAAGTGGGAAAACTATTTTGCAAGCACAATGAACAGGGAGATGGTATGCTCTCCAGAACTAAAAAACCTGATCCGAGCAGGTATTCCCCACGAGCACCGCTCCAAGGTGTGGAAGTGGTGTGTTGACCGCCACACCAGGAAGTTCAAGGACAGCATGGAGCCAGGCTACTTCCAGACCTTGCTCCAGAAGGCTCTGGAGAAACAGAACCCGGCCTCCAAGCAGATTGAGCTGGACCTGCTTCGGACTCTGCCCAATAACAAGCATTACTCCAGCCCCACGTCAGAGGGCATACAGAAGCTGCGCAGTGTCCTGCTAGCCTTCTCCTGGCGGAACCCAGATATTGGCTACTGCCAAGGCCTGAACAGGTGGGTATCAGGCTATTCCTGTCTGTGGTTTAGAAAAACTCCAGGCACCAGGCCATACCTAGCAGCTCCCTCTCCTCCCGGCTAACTAAGAAAAGCTTGTATCCTAGGGAAAAGGAGGGATAGCAGCAAGACAGTTTTCATGATGCAATATCCCAGTTCTAGAATAACGAAGGCAGACTCTGCGTCAGAAAGCATGAGGACTGCAGAGGGGTTTGGGGTGTGGCTCAGTGGCACAAGTGGGGGCCCTAGGCCAGTCCCAGCACTGGGATTAGTCAGCACAGAAGTCAGCTCACTTGAAGGTCTTAGAGTCTCATTTTTTCCTTCCTTGCTCTTCTCTTCACACTTGGGTTTTAATCAGAAGAATCTGACTGCTCTGCTTGATAGTTGATGGAGCAAAAGCTTGTGCCATTTATTATACAGGATCCTGAACTGGTTTGTTTCTGCTGATTAAAATTCAGCCCTTGAAGGACCTAAACTTGCTTACCTTTTTAGATAGACAGACAGACAGACAGATAATTTTTATTACCAATTTCACACATGTATGCAGTGCATCCTGACCACTCTCATCTCAACGCTCTCCCACCCCCCTACAATCCCCATCTACCCCCTCCTCCCCATAAATCTTTCCCATTCATATCTGTTCAGTTTTGTAGCCACCGAATAGACTCTTACAGGTCTTGAATATTTTTCATAAGCAAAAGCCGTTTAGGGTCTCTCACCTTTGCTAGTGTTCCAGGCTTGCCATCCTGAGCTCTGTGTGCTAGGCCAGGACAAGGCTTTGGGAGTACCGGAGTCAGCTCCCCACCCATCTCCTCTCAGCACCTCGCTCTAGGCTGGGCGCTGGGAGAAGCTTCCTGCTGTGAGCCTCCTCTTACCCTGCATCACCTCTGTCTGCTTCCTGTTCTCACTGCAGTTGATGTGTTTGTATTCCTTCCCAGGTAGGGGTAGTAAGTAGCCAAGCTTGTCAGAAAGATAAACTGAGCATCGTCACTTAATCCCAGCACTGTAAATGGATCTCCGTGAGTTCAAGGCTAGCCTGAGCCTATATAGTGAGTTCTAGGCCAGTCAGGGCTATATAGTGAGACTCTGCCTCAAGGAGTGGGAAGGGGGATAGATAAAATATTTGTGTGTGCATGAGCAGATCTCCCATAAACAGATTGTGTGATCTTGAGTTTCGAATGCTGGCATTTAGTCTGGCTGCTCCTGACCCCACCCCCAGGTAGGCTGTGTGTCTGCAGTGGGACAACTATGAGAGGGAAGCTTTAAAGCTGGACTACCACTTACTTAAAATGCAGATGAAGCCTAGTGGCTACCAAGAAGCCATGATGTCTTCGTCAGTGAGGACAGAGTTGTTCTCTCAACCCAGGAAACCATTACTTCTCCATCATCAAGGATGAGATAGTTCTCTCTGCTCTTGGAAAGTTAAAAAGGACTTCAGCTTCTCTCAGATAGTCTACGTTTAAAAAGCAAAACCAGCCTAAAGCAGTCTTGGTTTTACTAAAAGCCACAGCTCATACTGTACTGACTGAAACATACTAGGAGCTGAAACCCCCGAGGTCAGGGCACCACAGTGAAGACTAACCAGGTGCCTCCTGGAAACAGGTCTCTGAACCTTAGGGCACTGGGAGCTCTGGCTCGCCCCTCCTGTTAAAGCTTCTGAATTGTAATAGTTGAGGTGGGGGGATATTTCCCTCATGTGGCTGCCTACAGCCACACACAACGGGTCTTCTAGAATGGGAGTAAGAGCCTGTGAAAAATTAAGGGAACCGGACTGCAGGAAGGGGTTAAAAAATGAGACTGAGGCATGGTGCGCTTTCAGTCCTCCATCATTATTCAACTCTTTTAGTTACAAGCAGGTAGGTAGAGAAAAACCCCTTCCCCAGTTCGTCAGCATCTTGTGGGCCAATCTTCAGTCTTTGGAGGCGGGAGTTGCAGCATAACAGGAACTTGGAGAGAGGCATGCCTAGTAGCAGGAGCTTTGAGAGAGGTGTGGCTATTTGTGGCAAGGCAAGGTCTGAGAGAACCAGCTCTTAGCCGGAGGAGGGTCACACCCTCAGAGTACTGAGCACACGTCCCTGCCTTCTGAGTGCCTAGTTCTTTAGTGTAAGAACTGTCTCTTTCTGGATTTGTGCTTATCATCTTCAGCCTCAGTTTAAATGATGTCTTGATGGTCCCTGTTTTGGACTTTCCACACCATTCCTGGCATCCTTGGGGCTACACCTTTGACTATTTGGTTTTTGTCTGTGCAATGTCCCCCAGTTGTCACCTTCCTGACTCTCCATCCCTTTTAGGAAGAAAGCTGAGGTCATCCCCTTGCCTCCTATCCAGGTTCTGTCTTTCAATTTGAGGTTTGCTGATTTCTTTCATTTTTATCAAAGAAAAAGGAAAGAGCAAATTCTGAGCAAGGATGTTTTCCCTATGACTCAAGCAGATAAGCAGAAGTTCTTGGATTTCAGCTGAGTGCAGAGGGACTTTTCCTCAACTCTGCTCCATTTCTGTGGATTGACCTCAGGGTATCAGGCATGTCAGACAAGCTCTCTGCTGCTGAGTCAGCTGCATCTCCTACCCCTGTTTTGTGATGCTGAAGATTGGACCCAAGGCCTGAGGCATATTTGTGGGTAGTGCTGTACCACTGAGCTGCATCTCCAGTACACACACCTCCTCACACATGCCTCTGTTCTAAACTTTGAGACGGGACCTTGCCAACTCACCCAGGCATGAGTACCAATTGTGCTTTCCCTGTGCTCAAGCCTACTCTGAAACTGGGATTAGTCATTACCAACAACCTCTTGATTGTAACAGGGTTCAAATGTTTGGAGCCAGGGTTCCACTGTGAACAACACAGCAGTTGGTGTGTGTGAGCGCCTCCCATGGGATCCTGTGCAACCCAGTGCGGCAGCTGGGTACTGGGTGAAATCGAATTTGTAAACCTCCTCAGACGCTCTCACATTTACCTTAGTTTTTAGACATTAAAGGATTAATTAAGCTTTTTAAGCAACAGGCTCAAAGAATTAGCTGCATTAGCAAAATGAAAGAGCAAACCATTTTTTTAAACAACGTGGATAGATTACAGGGAGATGATTTCATTGGGAAACAATTTCAACTCTGAACAAAAACCAAATGATATGATCAAAACTTTTGTCCTCAAGTTTTAGAGGCTCCATCCCTTTCCCAGAAATACTTACCTTTCTTCATTAAAGAAGTAGAAATTGCTCTGGCTTCTAGAGGAAATGGCTTCAGGAGATGTCTTGATGAAGGCAGGGGCCAGCACTGACGGTCTGCCCTGTCTGCCCATAGGTTGGTGGCAGTGGCTCTCCTTTACCTGGACCAAGAAGATGCTTTCTGGTGTCTCGTCACCATTGTGGAGGTCTTCATGCCTCGGGACTACTACACGAAGACTCTGTTAGGATCCCAGGTACTGGCATAGAATCATAGTTGTCATGTGACCTGAGTGGGGGGGGGGGGGGGGGGTGTTCGGGTAGCTTATGTACGTGACTGCAGTGACTGATCTCCGTGAGTGGACTGTGTCAGTTCCTTCAGCTCACTGGATACCACAGAGAGACAGCCCTCCCTGGCATCCTGTCACAGAGCAAAGATGCCGTGGTTGCCTATTTATGTTACCTCAGGCCTTCCAGAATGCAGACTCCACCTGGAGATGTGCCTGGAGGGCAACAAAGGGCTGCTGAGGAGGCTGGATGAGACTCCATCCTGGGGAAGACATGAGTTGAAACAGTCTCCCAGCTGTCAGAGGTACCACAGGGGCAGCCTCCTTGGTGCCCTACCTTGTCTTTCCCTGGCTTCTGAGAACAAGACCACCAGTGATGGATCCTAAAGAGCAGCTGTAGGATTGGGGGTCACCTCCCAGTCAGAGGATCTGAGTGGTACATATGTTCCATTTCACACCTGGATCTTGACATCAGGGGCCAGAATAGGGCGGTATGGGCTGGAAGAGGCCAGATCGTCTGTCTCCACCTGGGGCTGCCCTAGTATATTATTCCCCACTTTCTCTGCTGTCCTGGCCCTTTTCTCTGGGTCCTGGCTGCCTTGCCGTCAGGCTCTTCCTATCTTTCAACCACAGCTGTGTCATGGCAAACCTTGCATACCTCCTTACGCCTATCCTTGCTTCCTGCTCCACTTAGGCTGGCCCCGTGGGCTCATGGACAGTTTCTACCCACCCATAAAGCTGTTGGATGCAGTTCACCCTCTAGTGACAGGACACTGTTTCTCTGTTTGTGGAACTTCTCTCCTAGAACACCATCCCCTGCTCATCTAGAAAGTTCCAGGTCAGTTCCAGAATGCACCCTTCCTTCCACACTGCCTCCCTGTGTTCCCGGGGCAGCTGTAAGGGGCTCCTCGGTTCCTGCCACCCTTGCCTGGGATGACTATTACCTAGCTGGATTAACCCTTGCCTGCCTGCTTATCCTCCAGCTAATTGATGGCATCACCTGGGCCACAGCTCTATCATCTTAGGATGTCAGCACCTGCAGGAGCTACTGTTTGACCAGGAGAGGGAACAGGTGTTTAGTGAGCCTGGCCCCATCCCGCCAGAACCACTCTCGAGTCATACTGTGCAGCAGCTTTACTGTCCCCATTGGGCTCTGGAGAAAAGGAAGGCTGAAGACAACAAGCCAGGACCAGTTAGTTACCTAGGGCCAGCAAGATGGCTAACTGGTAAAGTCACTTGCACCAGATTTGATGACCAATATTTAATCTCTAGAACCCACATAGTGGAAGGAGAGACTTGACTCCTGTAAGTTTTCATCTCCACACCATGGTACGTGTACACACGCCAAAAGATGATGCAGTTGCTGTGGGAGGCCGAGCTGGGGGTTGGACTCAGCCCTTGGATCCCCATGCCTAAGCCTGCACCCCTCTTTCCACAGTGGAAGGTGGTGAGAAGCTGAGCTCTGGCCTTCCCGTAGCTGCCACATCCCAGTCCCCATGCTAGCTGCACTGTGTCCACAGATACTGAGAGACGCTTGCTCAGTCTCTTGGCGATCTCTTCACTTTCTAATTACCTGTGAGGTGCTTCCCTGTCAGCATGAGTTTGTAAGCTAGGACATGGACAACAAGGGGATGAGACAGTACTCTCAGTCCGGTGGGATTTTAAAGCCAGTGGCTAGTGCTTTGTGTGCTCAGAGCACCTGAAAGCAGCTCTTCAGGCTCCAACTTAAAGTCTCAGGTGACTCAAGGTTTTGGAATAGAAAAAGCGAAGCGTTGTTGTCCCTGAACACTCTGGGTGACATGTCATCAGGTACCTTTTCACCCTGGGGTCAGTGCTAGTTTCTTCTCTCAGGTGTCTGTAACGCATTCATTCATCTCCATTGTCTCTGTGTGTCATGTGTAAGGCTGCTCCTGAAACGAGCGCAGCGTCATTCCCAGCACTGGCTTCGCCAGATCCCAGAGCCCCAAGCCTGCTGCCTGCGGCTACTGTGACCCAGCTGCTGGCCAGGATTCCCATCTTGCGATCCTTGAAGTGTGTGCCATGTGCCAGGACCTCACCAGGCATTGCAGACACCAGTGAATGACACACTTATCCCATGTCCTCCAGTGTTCAGTAAAGGAGGGGTAAAAGAGGCCTGGGCAGGCATTCCTTGGCAGCCTGCTCCATGCCCAGCCCTCTGCCAACCCCTGGACAGCCTCACATGAGGCACCATCTGCCACCTACTTAGGAAATGAGATCTGTACACAGATGTTCTCCTACTTCAGAGCCAGGTGGATACCCTGCGCTTGCAGATGCCGTCGGCTGACCCCATCTAGACAGACTGGCTCCTGTGTTGTCGCTTGGCCTCCTGCTCAGATGTCCATCTCTGTTCCTTTCCAGCATCTTCAATGCTTGAAGTGTTGACGAATGTGTCATTGTTTGAGTGTTGAAGGATGAAATGATCAGCAAGCATGTGCTCTGTCAGGATGGCACTCTTCAGGGGAGGGGAGGGGAGGGAAACAAGGCTTCCTGGAGGATGCTTGACCTCATAGGCAACTTTTGGGCACTGTGGGATGCTCTAACAGCTTTTAAAATAGTTTTCGGGATTTTACATCTAACCTGAGTTTGACGAGCGTTAGACGTGGGTGCAAGGTGAGGCAGGCTCTACAGCCTTTTATGTGCACTTTTGTTTCTTAAGTGTTCGAGAAAATGATATTCATTTCAGCAGTTTGTAGCTCTTGTTAGAAAGCAAATGTGCATTTTAATCAGTTGTTCTTCGTCAACTCTAGGTCACATTTATAATGTAGAGAATTAGTTTCTAAAACACTATTTTTAGCTATTTATTTTTGGACTTTTGAGAAAGGGTTTTGCTGTGTAACTGAGCTAGAACTCCATATCCTCCTGCCTCAGCCTCCTAAGTGAAAGGAATATAGGCATTCACCACCATGCCTGCTAGTCTATAGCTTTGCCTTTTAAAAAGTTAAAATTCAAATAGGAATTATTTTTTAAAAAAAAACTAGAACTTCCAACAAATAGTTGCCATTATCAAAGTTTTGGGCTGTTCCAAATAATGTTGGCATAATGTTTTCCAAGTGTTCACATTTGATTAGACTGTGGCTGTGTTAGTATCCCAGGCATCCCAGTCATGTACCCCTGTAGTCCTGATGAACTGGGGTTGTCCCAGTTAGGGTTACTATTGCTGTGATAAAAGGCTATGACCAAAGCATCCTGAGAAGAAAGGGTTTGTTTGGCTTACACCCTACATTACAGGACAGGAACTCAAGCAAGCGGGGAACCTGGAGGAGGCAGGAGCCGATGCAGAGGCCATGGAGGAGCGCCAGTTATTAGCTTGTTCCTCATGGCTTGCTCAGCCTGCTTTCCTATAGAACCCAGGACCACCAGCCTGAGGACGGCACCACCCACAATTGGTTGGGCCTTACCCCATCAGTCACTAGTTAGGAAAGAGCTCTACAGCCGTGATTCTCAGCCTGTGTGTGGGTCATGACCCCTTTGGGGGGAAGGTCAAATGATTCTTTCACAGAGGTCACCTAAAACTATCAGAAGAGCAGATATTTACATTACAATTTATACAAATAGCAAAATTACAGTTATGAAGTAGCAACAAACATAATTTTATGGGTGATCACCATAACATGAGAACTGTATTAAAGGGACGCAGCATTAGGAAGGTTGAGAGCCACTGGCCTACAGGCCTGCCTACAGCCCGATCTTATGGAGGCATTTTGTCAATCAAGGTTCCTTCCTCTCAGATGACTTTAACTTATCCCAAGTTGACATAAAACTAACGAGCACAGGGATACAGTTGACAGCCTTGCAGATTAGTCTGGGGTGTCCTCCAGAAAAGACTCCGTATAAGCACCTTCAATACCTGCAGGCTGCCACACTGTGCTCCAAAGTGATTTCCATCCATTTCCCAGTCAGCTTCCCTAGAGAGGGTGTCCTACCCCATAGTCTCAGCATGAGCAGACCAGAGTCTGATCTCCAGGCCTGGCTTTGGGCTCCACCTTCACCCCTTTCTTGCAGTTGTACCTCTCACTCTAGGCGTCTCATCCTAAAGGTACCCTGAGGCACCCGCTGCTGCTCATCTTCCCAGTCCACTCCTGTGCCCTGTCTCAGATGCCGCATCTTTGCCCTCTCTGTGGCAGGCTCAGAAGTGAGGTGCTCTGAGCAGCTTTTCTTCCCACCCGCATAAAGGAGAGTTACCTTCAAGTAATTTTGAGTTCCACATGCCCACGTCTGTTTTTCCATTTTTATCCGTTTGGCCATGGGTTCTCGGCCGTCCAGTCTAGTCTCCCTGTGGCAGCTGGAAGGATGGACCTAGAGAGCAGGCTTCCCTGTTGGGTGTCCTTCTGAAAGCCTTAAATATTCCTCCTTTCTTCCGGCTGTTTGCAGACTGGGGTAGAGAAGCTGGCTTTGCAGATTTGTATTAATCTTTTCATGTGTCAAATAAAACTGATTAGACTTGAAGAAAATGACTGAGTCCCACTGTGCTACCTGAGCAGTGTTCTCTGAAGCTCGTTTCTGCTACCTACCTACACACACACACACACAGAGAGGGGGGGGGGGTGGAGGTTTACGTGGGTCACATACAAAGTAGGGAAAGCTCCTTGGCGTGGCCTCTCAGCCCTCTTCCTAGAAGTCTGATCCCTGCCACAGTTATGCTAATCCATTTTTCTAGCCACTTCACTCACCTCTCCCATCCTGTAGGTCATCCTTGAACCCTATTTAGCCTTCTACCCAACACTGGCAGCACTGACCAGTTGCTGAGCTAACATGCAGAGGCTGCGGCCTCCTGTGGCTTGTCCATCTTGCAGTAGTTCACATGTCTCTTTTAACGCTCACAGCAGCACAGCGTGAGTCAGCTATCTCTACCTGTCCTCCACAAGAGTACAGAGCTGTTCAGAACAACCGTTGTAGGCGGGCAGACCCAGCTAACAAACTGGAGCTGGGATCCTCCGACTCGAGTGTTCTTTCTGCCACCCTGCCCTGTCTAACCTGTTCACTGCATGGTGTGAGCAGTACTATTACATTTCCTGCTCGGTGCTCCTGCATCTAAGACTGCCTGTTTTCATAGGAGTGTCGGCAGGCTGACACCAACCTGCCAGCTCTTTTCAATAGCCTACTTCCACGTGAGATGCTGAGTGCTGGAGCTGCTTTCAGACTGGAGACTCTTCGTGTCTCCCCATGCCCTAGGAATAGTGACACTTATTGGCCCTGCAGCATTTGGTGTCAGCTGCTCCTGGGCCACAGAACAGCCTGTCTCTATGATGCGCCCCACATGGACATCCAAAAGAGCTGTGTTGCTGCACGTCCCCATGGGCTCCACCCTCTGTCCTCCGGTGGCACAGCTGACCCCAGGCCTTTCTCCCCTTCGTCCCCTCTCCAGGTGGACCAGCGGGTGTTCAGAGACCTCATGAGTGAGAAACTGCCTCGACTGCACACCCATTTTGAGCAGTACAAAGTGGACTACACCCTCATCACCTTCAACTGGTTTCTGGTGGTATTTGTGGACAGCGTTGTCAGTGACATCCTCTTTAAAATATGGGACTCCTTCCTTTATGAGGGGCCAAAGGTGAGTGGACTCTGCAGATGCACGAGCTTGTCAGACTGTGACAGACCGTGTCAGTAGAGACAGTGGCTGATTCTCCTGGAACTTGTGAGGGTTCCACAGCACCGAATTTACCTCCCTGTGATGTGCCCCTCAGGCCTTGGGAAGCAGCAGTTACTTGCTCATCCGTGAAGAACCTCACTGTGAAGCTAGGCATAGTAGCTCACAGGGAGATCCTGTCACAGAGTAAACTAGCATAATGCTCAGTAGCTGAATCGTCCAGCATGCGAGACCTCTCTAGGTTCAGTCCCTGCCCTCCGATGTCCCCACCCCACCCCCGACACAATACTGTGCTATTCCATAGCACAACAAACCAAAAATAAATGAACAAGTGACTGGTGGGACAGCACAAGAAGCCTGAGTTTAGTTCCTGGAATTACATGTCAGCAGGAGAGACCAAACCTCTGCAAATTTTCCTCTGACCTCTACACACAAGCGTATAAACACACCAAATAAATAAATAATTTTAGTTAAGTAAAAATAAAAACTAGATATAACTAAGGATATATAGTAGGAAAATAGTCTCTCCCCTCAATTTATACGTTGTCTTCCATGTTTCTTTTTTTTATTGGATATTTTCTTTATTTACATTTCAAATGTTATCCCCTTTCTCGGTTTACCCTCCAGAAACCCCCATCCCCTCCCCCTTCCCCCTGCTTCTATGAGGGTGCTCCTCCACCCACCCCACACTCCTGTCTCCCCACCCTGGCATTCCCCTACACTGGGGCATTGAGGCTTCACATGTTTCTTAAGCACAACGTTTAACTTTACTGCATCTTGGAGCTAGTCCTGTGTCAGCACATGCAGAACCTGTTTTGTAACTTGCTGGAGTTTCCTTGTACACCGCAGCCCCTCATGGTGGCTGCTTTGGTTGTTTCCAATCTCTTGCCATGTCAAAACAAGCTGCACCCAGCTCTCATGGGACACTCACCTCTCTGCAGGTATGCAAGTGCATTATAGATTTAGCCTAGACTTACAGGATCAAAGGTTGGTCCATGGGCAGCATTGGGGTAACACCAGCTTGCTGCTCAGAAGGCCTTCTGCAGGTGTGTGTATCACCTCATATGCAGATTCAGTTCCAACACAAGGCATTACCTTTTTTATAATCTAATTTGTCGTTAATACAAAGAATTCTCAACTAGGATTATAAATGCTATTCCTGTTGGGCCATAGGTGAGTATGTGAAGAAAGCCATGAACAATTTACCCCTATAAATACCACTTTCTATGTATGATACAGTGTAGGCTAGAGCAGGCCATTCAGGGCTCTTAAATGTGGAAATAGCAGTTTGTTCCAAAGCTGCCTGGACTTGTAAGATCACCAGGAGTTCACTCCCCCCAGCCTTGCCCAGAGTACCCCAAAAACAAATCAGCAAAATCCACTGATTATTTCACTATATTGAAAAATTGGTCAGACTCCAGTTCACCAGCTGAGACTATGCCTGACTCTGGAGTTGGCAGCTTCACATTTTCAGTCAAAAAAACCCAGGTTTTGATGTAAAACTGGTGTCTAGGTATATATTCTTCATTGAATTACCTTTGTAGGTTAGCCCAATGTGAAAGGATTCCACAAGTCACCTTACTTCATGGGAACATTTCTTTCTTTCTATCTATCTATCTATCTATCTATCTATCTATCTATTTATTTATTTATTTATTTTCCAAGACAGGGTTTCTCTGTATAGCCCTGGCTGTCCTGGAACTCACTCTGTAGACCAGGCTGGCTTCGAACTCAGAAATCTGCCTGCCTCTGCCTCCCAAGTGCTGGGATTAAAGGCGTGTGCTACCACCGCCCGGCTGATGGGAACATTTCTGCTTTGAGCTGAGCAGTTAGAAACCACAGCATTTGTTTCCCTGTACCTAAGGGCCTTGTCCAGTCCTGGCAGTCACCCTCCGGTTCAGGTGTCTGCCCAAAGGCAGGGTCCTCAGGATACTTCCTCTAGCCAGCCCCAGGGAGACCTCCAGAGTCCAGCTCATGCCTATAGCCACAGTGTATCTTCAATTGCAGTTTCCCTGGCTTTCCCACAGGTTATTTTCCGTTTTGCCCTGGCACTTTTTAAATATAAGGAAGAGGAGATCCTGAAATTGCAAGATTCAATGTCCATATTCAAGTATCTCCGTTACTTCACTCGTACTATCCTCGATGCCAGGTGAGTCCACAGGGGTCCTCAGACTCAGAGCTCTCCAGGGTGCGGTAGCGCTCCCTCCTAGAGAAAGAAATGGGAAGGGCCATATCTCTGTCTCTGATAGGGCACAGAGCCTTACAGGAGTGGGATGGTAGATAAAAAGACAGCCCCTAACTCTGAGGTTTCCCAAGGGAACAAGCCTTTGCTGATCCATGTAGTGATGCGCTGATCCATGTAGTGGTGCGAAAGCCTAAGCTGTGCTTCACAGAGATGCCTTGGGGCACAGAGGGGTTCAGAGCAATTGTGTTTGGGAACAGGGGGAGGGGCCCCCAAGCTCATGCCAGGGTACTGGGCCTCATGGCTACATCCTAGCCTGCCTCCTTCGACTATGCTCAGGAATTTTAGCTTCATTCTAAATACAGTGGAAAGTCACTGAAGAATAAGAGGATTGGGGCAGGACCAGCCACTGGGAGGGTAGACAGTGACTGTTAGAAGTCTCCAGGTGGTGACTCAGAGAGGAGTGTCCTGAGAAGTGGAGAAAAGTGGAACAGATGGAAGAGATTGGGGATTTTGAACTTGGAAGAACCCTAGGTTTCTAGCTTGAACAGCTGGAATAGTCATGAATCATTTTCCCACATGTATACATACACACACCTCAAGCCACATGGTTATTTCTTGTCTGGGCTGCCATTTTCCCTAGGCCACAGTTGGTGGTGGCTCCGGTTCTGGCAGCTGGGGTAGACATCAGCAGCAGAAGTGGTTGGCGGAAGCTACACCAGGTCTCTGGGAGGTTGACGCTGTTTTTATGATCTTTCTCTTGGCGAGTGCGTTTTTAAGATGGTTTTAGGCTTAGTGCTAACACTAAGACTAACAGGATTTGTGCTCAATGAGAAAGGGTATCTGAGAGTGTTTGCTGTTCAAGACTGATGAAACATTCAGAATGAGGATTGTGTTCATATCGCATTGGTCAAGATTATTAAGAATAACTGAATGAATTCTCACATGAAAGTTGATACTGTTGAGAGCATTTTGGTTCCAGAGATGGATTTTTGCCTCACTATGACAATCTTAAGGGGGGTATCAGGGCTGCCTGGAGATAAGTCTTCCTCCTCTACTTCCTGTCACCGGTGGATAGAACAAGGCAGCTCCCACCTTGCCTGATCCTACAGCGCCACCTGGTGAATGGCTCATATGCAGCTTCCCCTTTGCTGTAGAAAGTCAAAGTCACAGACCAAGAGCTCCCAATATGTGCATGAGATCCAGTTCCCATTCCCCCTGTCCTGCACCTTCCCACCTCCTGGGAAGCTGCTGAGGTTGCTGGTGTCTTTGATCCACCTCCACACTGGAGTTTTCGTGTTTTAAGGAGCTGCTCATACTAGCTGTCTGAGGAGAGGCAGTTCTGCAGAGTAGATAGGTCTTACATAGTGATCAGGGGTTTCCATAGCCAGGTACATTCAGGTGACCCTGGACAATACAAGATTGAAGTGGTTGGTGGCAGTGGTGGGACTTCTTGGAGTCCATGAGAGGCTGAGCACACAAGGGCAGTGTCTGGCTTACCTTGTAACGCAGCCTGGGCCATGTTACAGTTGGCTGTTTCCAGCTAGAGGAGTAAACTAATAATTTAGTATCCCCATTTTCACTTTCTGAGGTTTCTGGCTTAAAGAGCCTGTGGCTCATGTAGGAGGAAGGACAGTGGTGGACTCCTGGTTCCCAATCCCAGTGCTGTAACCCTAACTCACAAAGCTGGGCCTGACACAGCAGCTGGGCCCCGTCAGCTGCCTTAACCTCCAGTACTTGACTGTCCTAGAACATAAGCGGGACTTGGCTTATAAAGAGAGCAGTCCAGTCTCACCGTTTCACTTCCTTACAAGAGAAGCTATTTGAAATATAAAAATGAGAAGGACACATATCCTTTGTACGCCTATACTAAATGGAGCTCAGGCCTTGGAGCAGCACAAGCCGACAAGGGAATGCACCCCTGCTGTCGGGAAGCAAGACCATGGGCCTGGCAGAATCATTTGGGAAGTAGCCTACCCCTTGGTGTAGGAGAAGCTCTGTCTTTCCGTGGTATACAGGAGCCAGTACAGCTGACCCATGAGTGCTGGAGAACAAAGCCAGGCATCCAGGCCATCCTTAGCTCTATTTTTAATTACAGACGGTCCAGTGATTAAAGTATTACAAACTTGCTGGATGGTGGTGGCACACACCTTTAATCCCAGCACTTGGGAGGCAGAGGCAGGCGGATTTCTGAGTTCAAGGCCAGCCTGGTCTCTAGAGTGAGTTCCAGGACAGCCAGGGCTATACAGAGAAACCCTGTCTCGAAAAACCAAAAAAAAAAAAGTATTGCATTGTTGTCAGTTGGTGTGTTGAAAGCTGCATGTACCTCTGTAGAGTGTATCTTGGTAAAGGTCACACTGCAGATAGGATCTGATGTCATCACCATGCCTAGTCCATTGGTATCAGGGCAGTTTTCCTGAAAACTCATACTCATTGACACCTGCTGTCTCTAAGTGAACACCAGGCTATTAGTTCCTACTCTGTGTAGGAACCGAACAGAGTACACCTCTATTGCTTCCAATGTGCAGATGAAGAATCAGGTCAAAATGGGGAGTCTGCACTCACTGTGCATAAGATGGGCCTGAGTTCCCAGGATGACATTCCCCATCACATGGCACATGTCCCTTACTCCTTTTTCTGGTCTCTAGGCAGTGCTCTTAGCACTCACCTGAACTCTGCTGATGCTCGTCTCTGCCCTTTGTCCCACCAGGAAGCTGATCAGCATCTCCTTTGGGGATCTGAACCCCTTCCCCCTGCGCCAGATCCGGAACCGGAGAGCCTACCACTTGGAGAAGGTCCGGCTGGAGCTGACAGAGCTGGAAGCCATTCGAGAGGACTTCCTGCGTGAGCGGGACACTAGCCCTGACAAAGGCGAGCTAGTTAGCGATGAGGAGGAAGACACTTGAATGAATCCCCCACCCTAGGATGCTGCTCTTCTTGCCTCCTTCATAACCAAAAGTAGCAGAAGCACATCTCTGCACATCCGCTGTCAGATTGTAACATCTACAGCCTCTGAGTATCTGCTGGGCAGATGCCCAGAGCTGAGCTGCACTTTCTCATCCCCCATTTGGGGGCAGGGGTCCATGTCCCGGCATTCAGTCATATGCATCCTATGCTTGCTGATTGGTGACTCACCAGGTGACCGTTTCCAAGGGCTTGTTTACAGCATCTGCCAGTTGTGTGAGTCTTTTGCCCAGCAAAGACTATGTTCCATATCTCCCTGTGCTCGCTCTTTTATCCAGGAGTAGCACTGTGGAGGAATGTGCAGGGGGCTGCAGTGTGGCTGCTTCCAGGAACAAAGGGTCACCATAAGAAGAGGGACCTCTTAAAAAAGCAAGCACAGAACTGGCCTCCCTAGAGAGCAAGCGTGGGAGCCCTCTTCTGGTGGCTTCGCACTGCCAGCCACAGTCCCTTCTGGACTAGCCTTTGCCCTCCTATACAGTGTTTCAGACTGTAGCACTCACCCTGCTCTGCAGCAGCCCCCACACTTCTCACTGCCATCTATTTTACCAGCTGTCTGTCCCAACTTGCAGTAGGGCTAGCACATCTCCAAGAGTTGCTATGGAAAGCTCTTCTAGCTGGGAGCTGACTTGTAGACACCATTCTCCAAGTGTGGCTGGTTTGGGGTTCCAGAGGAACCTTGCAGTAGACCCACCACGGCCTAAGGGAACATGGGAATCTCTCAGATCTGTGGCTCCTGGATTCAGAGCTCTAGAATCTCTCCTGCCCAACAGCTGGCTGGGGAGTGGGGCTCACTTCCAGCTTCCTGACTCTGGAAGCACCTTTGCTTGGGAACAAGAGTGATGAGTTCTCCTAGTCTCTGTTGCGGGGATCATCCTTGTCCTCAACAGGGATCTGGGGCCACTGTGGCCTCTGGCATAGCAAACTCTGGGGACTTGGAACACTTCCTTCTGGAAGCCCAGAGCTGGTCTAAACAAGAAAGGTTATTTTTGCTCAGTCCTGGCACATCTCTGATGGGTGGCTGTCATGAGAAAACACCTTGTTACACAGTATTATGGGAACACAAAGGAAACAGCCTTAAGTGGACTACTTTACACTACCTGGGGGGAAAAACGGAAGCAGTCCTTAGTATAAACACACTCAGACTAAGGAGTGGAGCAGGACAGTTTTGAGAAGTGCTTTTTCCATGCCCCGTCTTCCTGTTTTTGTTGTCTGCTTTCTAGCACTTGAGTGGCTCAGTCCATTCTTCAGTATGTAGACTATGCTTAACTTCTCTAAAAGTTGCTTCATTTATTACCATGTAAAAGGAGCTGGTCTCTGTATTTAGCCAATAGCCTTTGTCTATTTTCAGGTATCAAAAGTATCATCCTTGTGTCTTTGGGTTGATGGTTTGAGGCCTGGCTTCTTCAGGAAGCTGTCTGGAGCTGGACTGGTCTCACTGTTGTTCCCAGAACCTCCCTGAAACCAAATGCTGGAAGATGCCCCACCCCCTGTGAAATGCCAGCTGTCAGCCTTGGGGACAGCTGTTAGGAGGTGCAGTAGGGTAGGGTTGGAGCCCCGTGACTCAGCCCCATGGCTCAGTTGCCATATCAGTTTCCTACCAGAAGATGCCAGTCAAAATATGCATTTGGTGTAAATGCAATCTTAGTGGCGGGCTGCTTTTGTTCTGTGTGCTAGTGGAGGCAAAGTACCTCTTGATGCTGAGGCATGGCTTAGAACGTGTGCCTGGGTGTGGGGCCCTGAAGAATCTCTGGGTTCCAGCCCAGAGATTTAAAAAAAAAAATCTCCAGTATGCACGGGGGCCTATTCTGCCATTTCCTGAGAGACAGCGTTAGTTTCTCAGGCAGTTAGCCTCAGTGCCCAGGTAAAAGTCTCGAGAGCTCCCAAAGGGAATACACACTTGGAGGCTCTCCTCCCTGGAATAAATGACTCAGTGTCTGCAGAGCTGAGAAGGAATGGTTGCCCTCTTTCCAGTTTGGGGACAAAATGACAGATGTTCGTCCCAGAGGCACGGCTCCAGTAACTGACCCATCTTCTCCCATTCCCTCATCACTGAGACCTGTCTTTACCCTCCAGTGCTCCCGAGGTTCCAGGCTTCTCCCAGCTACCATGGCAGTAACGTCAGGGGCTGCCTTGTGCTGCTTTTCATCTGAACCTTTACCCAGCATGCCATGCATGGCTCCTGCCTGGTGAGCCTTGTGGGCTGAGCAACCCAAAGCACAGCCTCCAGCATGTGGGTCCAAATGCACGTGCCACACAGTAGGGGAGCACCCTGCCCTCAGCACCCCCATCTGGTGGGACTTAGCAATATCTCAATTGTTGATACTCTTCTATTTTCACTACATTTTATATTTTTATAGACTATTTTGTATTAAGGTTTTTCTAGATCCTGTACTTTTATATAACAAGTTCTATTTTGTGTGCACACCTCCCCCGTATGTATTTATGTCAACCCGGGCCTCCCAGATTGCAGGTCCCTCTTGTGCCACCTTTTCCTCTTAGCCTTGACTGTCGCCCCCTTCCACTCGCCCCGGTAGCCTTGGGGGCTACTTCTAGCCATGATGACAACCAAACAGTAGTTAACTGGTCCGCATTTACTTCTCTGGTGTTAGCTGGGGTCTGTTGATACAGCTGAGGTACTCTGGACAGTACCCAGTCATGTCTTGTTAGCTATGTTACAGTGCAAGCCCCTTTCACTTGGTACAGTGATGGCCTGATGCGGCCACCTCTGGGTGGGTGGCTGGTCAGGAAAGTCCTTGAAGACAGAGGCTAGAGGCAAGCCCAGTGTATGAGGCTCTTCTCCTGTGGGCAACTGGGGGACTTGAGGGCACACTGCCAAGTGACTGTCCTTTTATACCACAGCAGCTTCCGTGCTCACCCTTGAGTTAAATGTTAGACTTGTAAAGGAAGAAATAAACTAATTTGTATTACATTCTGCCTTGAAAAGTAGTTGTAGTCATTTCTGACAGAAGCCTCTACGTGGTCTTGTGGTATGAGGTATACATGAGGGGCTTCTCCAGTTTGCCAGCCTGATGATTCTTAGGTCTCGTCCCTTGGTTCCATTGGGTTAGAAGAGACAGGATGCCCTTCCCAGCACTGGTAGACCTCAGTTGCCCTGAGTACCGTGGCTGAACTATGGGCAGAGGCTGAAACCCTAAGTGAAATGCTGCCTGTATCCGGAACAGTTTACCCACCTCACCCCTAGGGAGATAGGTACCCGTTTGCCCCAGCCCTGCATGCCTAGCCTGAGTCATGGCTTGTTTGCCTCCTGTCTGTGTGGACAGCTCAGGCCCAGCTGCCACTAGGGACTCCCCCAGACGTCTCTGGAAAAAAACAAGAATGATTAGGACCACATGACTTTCCAACGAGGGGGAGGGGAGGTTGACCGGGGCTCGCCAGTGTAGACCTGGACCTATTAACACTGCTACTGGCCTTTGGGAGACGCGGATTTATTCAGCAAGGCTGGGGGGAGCTCCTGAGGCCACCCAGCACTAGAGTAATGGCAGAAGCCAGAGCCGGGTCAGGGACCCTAGGGCTCTGCCACAGTGCCAGCCCCCGCTGTGGATGAGTCTTGAGCAAGGAGATGGCTCTGCTCCCATCTTTGTAAGGAGTTGCCATGGGGAGTGGATTAGGCAAAGTTCTAGGAAGCCATTACTCAGAGTGGATCCCTAGGGCCTCTTTGGGCCCACAGGGCTGCTGCAGGCCCAGATAAGAAAAACTCAATGAGAAACCTCTCCACCCTCAGCATGGTAGTGCTCGGATGCACACAAGCCACTAGTGACTTGCTTTCCTGAGTGACCTGGTAGACTGCCTGACTTTGACCAAGCCATGCACGGGTGTACCTGGAGCCCAGAATAGGAGGTAGGGGCTCCAGAGCTGCACTGGGCCTGTACCTCCTAGGCATGTACTCCTGGGCCAGTCACTTCCCTCCGCTCTGACCTCCTCACCTGTACAGCGCTTCAGCATGAGATGGCAGGAGCATGTGGAACCCAGAGCTGGGAAAACATCTATTACTCCTGAGAACATCAACTCCTGCTCCACCCTCCCCACTCCGAGGTAGAGCAAGTCACGGGACAGGCGCAGGTGGACTGACTGGGTCCAGCCCCTGGTGCCCTTTCATAGTCTCGGGGAGCGACTTCCAGTGTGCCTTCATGCTTCCGCGTGCACCTCACTCTGGCAAATAAAATGGGACGGGTGCCCACCCGGAACCTCAGGGCCTCAAACTTAGAGGAGGGCCAGAATGCCTTCCGGGAGACTCCCGAGGATGGCTCCCAGCCAGACGGAAGGGAGGGGCAGAAAGGGGCCAGGCCTGGGAAGGAGGCTTAGTTATCCCTGTCACTAACCAGGGTCCTCTTCAAAGTACCCGCATGCCCAGACGCTCTCAAGTAGCACGCCTGAACTGTACCTACCGTCTTGCCACCCCATAGGAGACAAGACAGCCTGATGCATGAGGACACATGACTCCATTTCTGTGAAACACGGGTCTCTGAGGACCTTCATGGGAGGCAGAGGTGAAGAATGACAGGGGACAGTGAACAGGACCCCCTGGATCTCTGCCAAGCTGTACCCCTTGCGAAGAAGATCTTCCTGCTCACACCATCTAACCTTCCCAAGAAGCCACCTCCACCCCCTTCAGGACCTTGAGTGTCTATATTAGGCATCTTTGCATGGCCTCTGTGTTGGCCCCCGAAGGAACAGAAAAGCTGCTGTCTGCTCTGTCTCCAACAAGGGACAAGGTAGTAGCCATTTGACAAGAAAGGTAGATAGGTAGGTAGGTAGGGGTCATGTTAGAGAGTCTCCAAGTCCAAGACAAGACCAAAACGCTTTGAAAGGGTAGATACTCATTTATGTAAAACAGTAACCATTGTGCAAACCGTTAGAATAAAAAAATACCTTTTCTGAAAGGAAGGGGGGGTCCCCAGCCTGCCAACTGTGCAGGGGTGGGGTTAGCACCATTAGGACACGAGGAGCGGGGCTCCACCGCAGCCTGTGGTGGGGCACTGAGGTCTGTGTATCATGGGTCAGTCTGTGCATTCTGATGTGCGTTGGTGTATGCCAGGCCTCGGTTTACCGTCTGGCCACCCGCTGATGGCCTCGGGAAGGGACACCACCACGGCCGAGTGGGGGACATGAGCGGCAGCACTGAGCGCGGATGGTGGGCAGCTGGCAGCGGCCCAGCAGGCGCAGCGTCTCACAGAAATTGAAGGACAGGCGGTCCCGCTCACAACCTGGAAAGGGAAGAATGGAGGAGAGGAGGTCCAGTGGTTAGAATCGGTGGGCGTGGCCTCCAGAACCACACGTTGTCACCCGGCAGGAAACCCAGTGTCTGAAGGACATCCGCAGAATCAGAACCCTGGGTTCCTAGCTCTTGTGCCTGCCTCACCTGCCCTTGGACTACTGACACAGTTGGGACTTTCTGGAAGAAAAATTCAAAGATCCCATCCTTTACCACCTCAGGAGATACCCAAGAGCCTAATGGTCAGCGATTGTAAACCACTCGGCCCCATCTTTGTCCCTGCTCACCCCTGGTACTGGACGGGACCAGGCCCAGCACTTCATCTCAGGCACTGTGTCAATATGCATCCACTCTACACTCTGCCACCTCCATTGGTCCCACATGCCTTTGCTGTCATCACTGTACGGCCCCTTCCCCCACCCTGTTCACCCTGAACCTTTGTGTGGCAGGACAGCCTATTTCATTGGGTGGTGAAGCCCAGAAAGTTGGACGTGGCCAAGGCCACAGAGATCATCAGTAGGAACCAAAGATTGGGTCAGGCCCCTGGTGACAGGGCACAGGGGAGGGAGAGTCTTAAGCCCTAGTTGTCAGGATCTGAGGTCTGGCTGGCTCTCCCGGGAAAGCTATTTTGGAAAGTGGCTTGCTTCCAGACCCTTGGCCTTCCTCCCAGTGCTACTGCTTTGCTGTTGCTGCCGCTGAAACCACAGCTGCCCAGACCCCTGCTTGCTTCTACAGATTCCCTGGGGAGGAAGAGCAGGAGGGCAGCTGTGGGACCTGGTCTGGGACATCCCTAGGTGCAGCAGAGGGAACAAGGCAGCAGATGAGCCCCTCCACCCTATCCTTTAGGCAGCAACTCCAAACTGTCACACTAGTTCCCCTGAGTGACCTCCGGCAGGCCTAAGCACGGAATGAAGGTTTCCTCTTGATAACAGCCCCCACCTCCATGGGGAAGGATACGTGACTAGGCACGTGAGCTGCTTTGCCACGGTGATCACACACCCTGGAGTTTCCAAGATTTCCAAATGTCCTGTTGAACAGTCCCACACACTATCAAAACATCCTGGAAGCTCCAGGACCTTGCAATCCAAGAGTCATCACTTGAGGGGGTGGGGGGTAAAGGGGGCAGGGAGGCTCTTCACATGGGCACTGGGCAGAAGCCTAGTCACTTCCAGGAGTCCCTGCTAAGCCCACCCTCCCCATTCCTCTTGGAGACCTTGCAAGGCCAGAGCCTCCTAAGCCATGCTATTTCTGGTAGAGCCTCACTCAGTTCCTACCCTCTCCCCTATCTGCACCACCTGGGACCATAGCTACCATATTCTCTGCCAACCCTGAGCTTGCTGTGAGAAAGAGAAGAGCCATAGGCGCTATCAGCCCCAAAGTACAGCATCCAGCGTAGCTGTGCTGAATGTCTTAGAAGTCTGTGGGATAGATGGAAGGAGACGATGAGAGAGAAACAGGCAGGGATGGCTTAACAAACCCAGGCTGGCATCTCCCCGTTCCCTTGAGACAACAGGATTCAGGGCAGAATGGCAGAGCAGTAGCTGCTCTGGTCCTGAGCCAGTACCACCAGGAACCGGGTGCTAGTAGGGAAGGCTATGCAGAGCAGGGAGAAGCAGACAACACCCATAGACTGTCCTGGGAACAGGTGCATCAAACCAATATGTAAATGCCAAGCTCTGGGTTCCTTCAGGTGTTGGGGCCTCAGACTCCCCGTGCTTTTGCAATGGAGGACAATAATGGCTGCCAAAAATGGGAGGGAGGGGGTAAAGTGGCCTAGCCTTCACCAAGGAGGGGTCCTGGCAATACTGAGTCCTTCACCCGCAGAGCCCACTGATACAAGAGTAAGGATTGACTGCCCCTAATATGCATGAGGAAATGACAACCCAGATAGGCAAATAGAGCCCAAGACTACACAGCTGGTGATCAGGTACCCAGGTATGACTCAAGGGCCACCCTGTTTCCTGTGTTCAGCAGCGCTGCTGGGGACAGCTGGAGCTCCAGGAAGAAGGTGATTTCCAGAGCTACCTCTGGCTGAGCTTTCCTCCCTAATGGCCCAGCTGGCCAGGAAGCACAGCAGCAGCAGCAGCCTGGGAGAGAGTCCTTCCTGTGGCCCCATTGCCACCTCCCGGCAGTCATCCTCCTAGGAATAGGGAATGCCCACAGCCCAAGGACATCTTCCCTTCACTGCGGGGAACTAAGACCCCGGGGGAGGAAAGCTTGACCCATCTGAGTTCAGGAGGCTCCTTCCACTTCCCGAGGCTACCAAAGCTGCCTGCAGGATGCCGGAGTAGTTGGGATTCCCCTTGGCGGATTCCCAGTTTCGGACCTTGGCACCCTGTGGCCTGCCTCCCAGTGATGGTGACCATGTGGCTTGAGCCAACTGTAAACAGCGCAGCAGCTGTTCTGGAACCGACATCTAGACGATTCTCCACTTCCCAGCCATCCCTCTCCCCTTCTCCCACCATCCCCAAGAGTAAGGAGACACTCACGTGGGGGTTCAAGCAGTTCACAGTCCTCCGTGGCGCATGGCCGTGAGCTCTCAGGCCACGCCTCATGGCTACACAGGTCGCTGTCTTCCTCTGCCAAGCCTGTCTGAGTGTTCACACATTTGACCAGACGCCGCTGAACACCACCACCGCAGGGGGCTGAGCACTGCACAGGAGAGTGGAGAGAATGGCTTCAGGACCAGCCATCCCAGTCATCACTGGACAGCACCACCCTCTCCAGGTTCATCCCTGACTAGAGCCTAGTGCTGACTCCCACTGTCACTTAGAGGCATCTGTTCTTGCAATGAGGGCAAGATACGAGTAAGAAGGGATGCAAAACACACCCAAGAGGCCTCTACAGAGAAGGTAGGCCCTGGGATGAGGCACCGTGGTGCCCACGAGACACAGAAGGTGTGCTACAAGCACAGAGAGAAAGACAGAGTTGGTGTGGTCCCACACCACGTCAGCCTGTTCTCAGGATTAATCTGTGCTGGCACGATACAGGCTTGCTCCCAGGGACCCAACCACCAATCAAGGACTATACAGGGTGGGACTGAATGTTCTAGCAGCATGTATATAGTAGAGGATTGCAAATTTGATCATCAGTAGGAGGAAAGGACCTCGGCCTTGTGAAGGTTTTGTGCCTCAGTGTAGGGGAATGCCAGGGCCAATAAGTGGGAGAGGGTGGGGTGGCAGGCATGGGGAGGGGGGAGGCAAAAGAAGTTTGTTCTTGTTGTTTTTGTTTGGTTGTTTGTTTTTTGGTGGGGAACCTGGGAAAGGGAAAATTTACATGTAAATAAAGAAATTATCTAAAAAAATAAAATAAAATAAAATAAAATTCCCACAACACAAGCTCTGCACTTCAGATTTTTTTCCAACCCTACTCCGTGCTGCTCCCAATTTAAAGATGAAGGGGGGAAAATAGTAGCCCAGCAAGGCAAAGCACCTGCCCAGACTCATTTCAGCAGCCCGTGGGTCAAGCACTCAGTGAGGTTCTTGAACCAATCAGCACCCAATAGGCTCAGCAGCAAGCTGCCCTTGCCCTGTGGGGGCCCCTCTCGACTCCTCCTCTGCCACAACGGTCTTTGCTCCATTCCCTGAACATCCCATCGCTCCCGCCTCAGGGCTCAGCGGTTGCTGTTCTCTTTATCCCTCTCCTTAGCATCACTGACTCCTTTAGGTGTCAACCCCAAAGCCCCCTCCTCGGAGGACTTTCCCCACATGGCCACTTTTCCTCTATCTGATTTTCCCTGGCAAAGTACAAGGACTTGATCGGGGCACAGCTGAATATTGAGTGACCACGGAGACCAGCACACAGCACACACAACAACGACTCATCCTTCTAAGCCCAAGGATTGCTCCCCGTTCCTCCCCACAAGCAACCCCACTCACCTGACCCCAGGGCCCTACCACCCACTGTGTGCAGGGGTGGGTGTTGCAGGGCCTGCTGTTGTTCGGCCTCATCGACTCCTCACAGAGGCCTGGCTCTGGACATGTCACCAGACGCTGCTGTTCACCACCACCACAAGCCTCAGAACACTGGAAGAACAGGGAGGCAGCAAGTAAAGCCAGGGTCGGAGGGTGTCCTCAGTCCCCACTTCCCCAGGCCCAGACCTCACCTCTCTCCAGGAGGAGGTGTACCAGGGGAGGCAGGGCTGGGTCCCACAAAGCTGACGGGTGGGTGGCTTGGTAGGCCCGGGCTGACAGTGAAAGGGCCGCAGTGGCCGGAGGTCCCGTGTGTCCACACACTGTACATCCCTTGTAGAGGAACCTCCGCCACAGTTTCGAGAGCACTGGAGAGCAAAGAATAGACACATAGAGACATTCTATGCGCATGCGTGCAACATGACCCAACCCATTGAGGCTTATTGTACAGCAGGGTTAAACCTTCCGGCTTAGACCAAAGAGTCCCAGAAGACGTCGACGCCACGTGGCAACCCCAAGGGGACAAGACAGATGTTATTAGGGTGAGCTGGTAAGAGAGTCTAACGGTGGGTGATGCAAATACAGAGGAAGGACAGCCAGGCAAGCAGGGCCAGGCCATGCTGAATGAAGAGCTCCAAGAGGGCTGAAGACAGGACCGGACCAGAGTCTAGACTGTGGCATGACATTCACCCTGCCCTGCTGGTCTTCAGATCACAGGCATGGGACCCAGGGCTCCCTGCTTACCTTACTCCAGTTGCCCGCGCGCCAGGCAGCACAGGGCCTCAGATGACAATGGCGGGCCGGCTGGGGACGGCTAGAGAGGGTGCAGTCCTCGTCATTGCCAGAGCTGCAGCGCACCAGCCTCCAGATGGCGCCCAGGCCGCAGGTGGTGGAACACTGTGGGCCACAGATACTCTAAGCCCAGCAGCCCCTCACCCTCCAGTACCTCAACACACACACACACACACACACACACACACACACACACACACACACCCGCCGCCAACATCTTCATCTGTAAGACAGACTCCTCCACCCACCTCCCGAGAAGACAGTGAAAGGAAAAGTCAAATGGCACCAGCAGTTAACTATCTGTGCTCCCAAGGGCCCACGAGGCCCACCTACCTACCCTGCCATCCTGTGGCTTCTCACCAGGGAAGTCTGTACCCTAATCCACGCCGCCGTTAAATGGATAGGAATTTCAACCTGCCTCTCTCCCCACAGATTATGGACCTCTTACAGTGGCAATCTAGAGAAGGAGAACTGGCCATCTTTTACCCATACAACTCAGACTATTATGGGATCCCTAACAAAAGAGGGGACCTGGAAGGGTGACAACGGTTGAAACATCTGGAGGAATCGTGCTGTGCCTCAGCTAAACCTGCCAGAGTCTCCCAGGCGGCACTGGGTCTGGGAGCCATGGAAAGAGGCCTCCCTTCCCCACATGGCTAGCTAAGGTACGATTCCCATTTCTGGGGCACGCAGGCCAGTGCGAGGATGCCCCTCTCAGAGGGGCTGCTACTGACTTTTCTAAAGTCTTCCGTGGGGCCTAGGAATAGCCCTTGAAGAACTTAAGACTCAAGCAGATGAGGGCTCTCACTTCACTTCTACTTCAAAGCTGGGAAACTGAGGCTCACGGCTAGATGAGAGCTGAGATAGTACTCTATGCTTTGTGGAGCCTCAGCCCACCATGGCTGTCAGTCGTACGCGACTCTCCAAGGAAGGCAGGATGAACAGAGCTGGGTCTTGCTCTGCTCAAACTTGCCCACCATCCTGGTGCTGTACAACTCACCTGGCTCCAGTTTCCTACTTGCCAGCTGGCATTTTTAGCAGGCAGCAGATCTGCAGGGACACCATCCTCCTCTAGGCTGGGCTGCAAAGGCTGGACCTCGGGGTCCTTGCTACTGTTAGTTTCAGTCTCTAGAGCTGGTCTAGGCAGCAACCCGGGGCTCAGGGTCCCCTCAGGGTTAGGGGTCTGTGACTGGCCCAATGGTCCCGGGCTCCTTGGATCAGTTGGTACTGTCAAAAGCAAGGTCCCAGGCACTGTCAGAGTTTTTAGGTTCCGTGAGCTCAGTTCTGGGGTTGAAAAGGTGGGAGTCCCTGGTTCAAGAGGGCTGTCCCTGCCCCCAATGCCTGGCACAGTGGCCATGGGAGGAAGTGGAGACGAAACCACCTCCACAGTGGGCCTCAACTCACCGTGTGCAGGCTTCGGATCAGCCTCTGGCATAGGGTCCCAGGCCACGTTCCATCCTGTCGATACTTCTACCACATCAGGACTCAGAGAAGCGTGGGTAGGACTGATGGAGGGTGGAGAAGGCTGTGTGGGGATAGGGCTTTGGGGCAGGGGAGGGGATGTATGACCCAAGGGGTTACCATCTTTAGAAACCTTGTTCCTCTCAGACCTTGGAGTAGATGGCTGGCTCTGCTTATCTTCTTTCACTAGCAACTCATCAGGATTTCCAGGGGTAACAGGTGTCATCGTAGCATCAGCTGAAGCAGGGGGCCAGGGAAAGCTGGGGAAACCAAGTTCAGGGGCCCCCATGGGAGTATCGTCCTCAGACAAGAAATTGGCCAAGGGGTTGACAGGGGTCTGCTCTAATACTGGTGAGGAATGGGTAGCCTCACTGAGTAAAGGGCTAGGAGACCAAGGCCCCTGACTGTCCTCTTCCTCAGCTCCAGGAGCCCCTGCAGTAGGCACTGGAGTATCTGAGGGGGATTCAGTGGGTCTGACGTGAGGTGGTGCTGTCCAACCCCCAATATCAACCAGGTCTGGATGGGGTTCCTCAAAGGAGCCATAGGACAGGTCTTCATGGAAGTTAATGAAGTTGTAGTCATAATAGAAATCATCCACAAACACAGGCCCTGGCGGATCCAGTTCCTGGTCCTCCTCATCAATAGCATTGCTGATGCTGACCGGCTTGGGTGAGGATGCTGGGGAAGGGCGCGGGGCCAGCTGGTTCGGGATGAAGTCAACCTCATTGAAGAGCTCGGGGCTGGAGGAGCCGCTTCCAGAGGCACCTGTGTCCACTATGTACATGGGATACTGGCAGGGTTGCAGAAAACAAAAGGTCTCCGTTATTGGTCGCTCAGCTTCATAACAGGGGACATCAGTATTGTTGATGCAGAGGACACTCCGTTGCCGGATGCCAGCTCCACATGTCCCAGAGCACTGCAAAGGAGGTCACAGCTCAGGCCACGATGGAGCTTCTGGGAAAGCTGGGGCACGGTGATAAAACCTGCTCGCTGCTGGTGGCTTAGTGACAGAAGTCTCAGAAAGCCCTCTATAACTATGCCCAGCTCAAGATGATAGCTTACGGTCATAGCATGCTAGCAAAGCCCTGACTCCCCCAAGGCTCTGAGGACAGTGTTGTCCCAGGAATGCCCCCAGGCTCCCTCCCACTTCAGATACCAAACAGTAAAAGATTCCAGGCAATGGTGGTAACCAGAGATAGGTCCCCTTTCACTTCTACACTTACCTGAGACCAGTTCCCCACACCCCAGGTGGAGGGACAGGTTATATGACGGTTGCACGGGGTTTCAGCCAAGGGACGGGGAAGATGTTCACAGGCAGATAGCTCAAGGGCACGCTGCTCCTCCAGCCCTACACTACGTATGCAGAGCACAGCCCGGCGAGAGAGGCCTTCAGGCCCGCAGGATCGGGAACACGGCTGCCACTCCCCTGCCCACCACCTGGTAAGGGACACACAGTGATGACAGTGTGACATGAGCACCGATCATGAGCAAGGTTCATGAGCCAAGACAGCCATATTGTACCCAGCTCCAGGCCACTGGGGTACAGACAAACCTGAATGGAGGATAAGCCCCAGCAAGCCAAGTCCCAAGTTGGTGCCCTGCCCCTGAAGCCCCGTGGCAGAGCCCTCTTCACTCCCACAACCGTTACCAGTTGGGACCTGGACAAGGTATCCAGAGACCCAAAGAGGAATTATCAAGGGCATCTAGGCTGGCATGGGCTACCCAGTGCACTCCAGAGACAAGCTAGGTCCGTAGACGTGGGAAAAGAAGCCAGTCTCTCTGCTCCCGAGCTACCAGGGTCTGCAGAGGCGGGAGCAAGGATACCTAGGAATCGGAGGTCTGGTTGGGGACAGTAAGCTCACCTCGGGGGACAGGGCTCCTCACTGCATTTCCTCTGGCGTTCGTTGGGCCGATTTAGAAAGTTACAGTGTTCCTCAGCTACAACTCCAGCCTCCCTCTCCATGCAGTACAAGCTCTGCTTCTGCACGCCTGGAAGCCACGGGGAATTGAGCCTGGGCCTGGCACCAGGATGCCCCAAGAGACAAACACACAACCTCTCTGCAGAGACCTCACAAAACAGGGTTCCACTGCCTCTGTCAGGGTGAAGGCAGGCCTCCATGGCCTCCTCTCACTGTCCTCCCTGCCTTCCCTCCGTGACACCCTGTACTGTAGGCTGGGTGGCCCACCCTGCTGCTCCTTAGTGGTGGCTCAGGCCTTTTAGCTCTGTAAAATGGAAATCAGTGGACAAGACCCACTTCAAAGCCCCGCGGTGACCATCACATGTGATCCCACACGAACAAGCTCCGCAAAGGGTCCGTTGAATGTTGAGTCTCACCTGTGCCACAGGTGACAGTGCACTTGCTCCAGGACCCATAATGCCAGGAGAACTCAGGTAACTGGACTTGATCATGGCTGTCCCTCTGGATGGTATACTGGTAGCGTACCCCAGGGTTCTTCTCCTGGAACAGCAACTGGGACAGGCAAATGGCAGCCTGTGAGCACAGGGGCTCTTCTCCATCTGCCCAGTACCTGCCCCTGGGGTCATCTCCAGCCACCTCTGTGAACTGAGCTGTACTGGAGACCAACTCTAGAGATGAGAAAACTGAGGCCGAGACTCGGAGACCCCAGCAGCTGAGCTCAGCCCAGAATTAGACCCTACCGAAACCCTAAGGTTTGCCCCTTTATATCTTACCTTGGGGACCACCCCATTTATTTCTCCCATCCCGGGCCTGAGAGGCAGGTACCTGGATCCAGACAGGCTCACTGGTGGGGCCTGGGGATGTGAGGTTCTCCCAGTTGCCCTTCCGTGTGTAGGTGAAGGTAGTGCCTGCCACCTGGTAGTCTCCATTCCACTGGATGGTCCAGCCGCCATTGAGGAAGTACTTATCTGGGTCCTCACTCCGCAGGGCCAGGAAGTTGGCAGCCTCGGCCATCTCCTCAATGAGAACCTCTCGGGCTCCGGCTGGGATCAGCCCGATATCCACATACCCTGTGGGCGGGGGTTGTACAGAGTTTGGTCCCTGGAGTTAATCAGTCAGTCGCCCCCCCACCTTCTTGCTTGCACTTGCTTCTGCTGCTCATGCCAATGACTCCACCATCAGTTCATTATGCTGAGTCCCCTCCCCAAAAAATATAGGTATTGTATCCACTCTGGGTCACCAAGGTCTCAAGAAAGGGCCCACAGATTGTGTGGCCCACCACCACTATCTGGGAAACTGGGAAACTGAACTGATCTTTATCAGTTCAGCCTGGTTCATCATCTCTCCCATCCTGGAAAGCCACTGGGGCCTTTCCTCTCCCCTGGGTAGCCTGACTTCTCTCTTTCCATTAAGCAACGTTGGCTTTCGGGTGTGCCCAGCACTACCCCATAACATGAAGAGTTGTTAGACCCACTTTACAGATGAGGAAACGAAGCACTGAGGTTAGGTGCTCTGCACAGGGCTCCTACAGGGATACAAGTCAGCCCTGGGAAGAAATGCAAGCTGTGGAGCCCAACATTAGAGCCTCATGGCCTACCTACCTGCCTTACACGGGGCAGGCTCTACCACAGCTTGCCTCTAGCTGAGATTCTCCTCACCTAGTCTGCGGACTCTTTCATTATTTGGCTCATTCTCCACCTCCTATGAGAAGTCTTCTCTGACTTCCCTGAGTTCACCGCCTTCCCGGGTCAAGACCTTCTAGCTTGGTGTTTCTTTCTCTCCCTGAAATACATAGCCTACTGCCTTTGCCACAGTGAAGATTCTGTTGCCTGTAAGCTCTTCACCTAGGTGTGCCCCCACAGTGATAGCACGCAGTTGGCACTTAAGCGATATGTATAACTCAGGCCTCGAGGCTGGGACAAAGTACTGAGGAGGTCTCTGAAACTTCAGCAGACCATGGCCCTCTGAAACCTACACACCATTCACAGTCACTTGGAAGAACCCTTAGGGAAGACCCTGTCACCATGTCTTGTCTAGACGAGGACCACTGGGGCAGGGGACAGGATTACAAGAGTCCATTCACAGCCCAGCAGTCCCAACCATACCCTGGCCTTCAGGCTCCTTGAAGGTCCTGCTCACGGTGTGACAAGTAGAACCATCTCCCCGGCACACACCACAGCGGTCCTCCTCAGCACCAGAGTCAATCACGAAGTCACAGCCCACATTCTGTAACAGAGAGGAGGCCCTTTGTGCTGCCTGCCAGCTCCCTGAGTCTCTGCCAGGGCTCAGGAGAGACCCTAGGAGGAGGTCAAAAGGCCTTTGCTTGGGTCCAGTCCCATCACAGTCATCCAGCCTGGTGACTGAGCTCTTTTGGCCCTGAGCTTCAGTTTCCCCAGATGAGAAAAGTGTGTGTGTGGGGGGGGGGGGGAGAACACATCATTTCACACCTTAAAAGAGTGTTCAGAACATTCCAGGAGACAGGAGGCAGAATGTGTCTCTCACATAAGACTACAGGTAAGGGCCAGGCAGTGGTGACGTACGCCTTTAATCCCAGCACGTGGGAGGCAGAGGCAGGCAGATTCCTGAGTTCAAGGCCAGCCTGGTCTACAGAGTGAGTTCCAGGACAGCCAGGGCTATACAGAGAAACCCTGTCTTGAAAAACCAAAAAAAAAAAAAAAAAAAAGTAAGCGTGGACTCTGGCATGCTGTGGGATTTTTCCATAGAAGTAGGATTCACTATCAAAGACAATGAGTTAGTACCTCTTTCTTAAGCCTCCTCTAAACCCAGGCCTTTAGCACAGCGGCTTTAAAAGGCAAGAAACGGGGTAAGGAAGGTGGCCCGGGCCCTGGGCAAGGACGAGCAGCAAGCACCAGAAATCAGAAGAACCGTTACCCAGCACAGTGCTATGTCCAGGCTCAGAACCCAGCATACCACCAGTACCACTTTGCCAACCCCTTCCGGCGAGAAAGGAGGCAGTTGCCTGAATCCACCTAGGCTTTCATGAAGGGAGCTCTATAGGAAGGCACACTGAGATGAGCAGTAGGAAGCTGTTGGAAACAGCGTGGCAAGGTGGGAGTGACGGACAAGACGGTGCTAACCGTGAGGTCTCCATTGCCAGAGACAGCGGGGCACAGGGGCTTCAGTCAGATGGCAGGAGCTAGGATACAGCCTGGAGAAAGCCAGGTAAGCCCTGGAAGTGGGTCCGGGGCCTGCCAGCGGGGCTCGGAGAACCTCTTCCTATCCCACATACCTTACAGATGCCATTGATGCAGATGTCACGGCTGACGCGGCCTTGGTAGCAAGGGGTGCCATCCACCACGGCATCTCTCAGCTTCTCTGTATTGGAGTAGTTAGTGGGCCGGCAGTGCAGCTCACAGGGGTTGTCTGATGGGGTAAGGGGAGGACTCATGGAGCAAAGCCAAGAGCAGGCATTCCAGAGGCCACCAGGAAGACCCCTGTGTCCTCCGTAACACACATGCAGAGACTGAGGAGCTGGGAAGGAACAGCTGTCCCAGACAACAAGCAGGGAGCCACCAAGGACCAAGGGTCCTACATCGCTGGGGTCCATACATCCCCCACCTCTGGGCCTCAACATCCATGTGGGCAGCATAACTCACCGTCGTTGAGCACTGGCACCCATTTATGCAACTTGCCCTTGTAGAGCATGCCATCAAACTGGCTACACTGGGTGTGGCGGAAAGAGGGACGGTCCGGCGGGCAGGCTGGCAGGTTGCAGAGCTGGAACCGCTTCCACTCCCCCACACAGTACTTGCCTCTGTTCTTAGGCCTATAAGGAAAGCCACGGGGCTGTGAGCAGGCTATTAGCACCCAATGCCAAGCAACAGCTTCCGCACCCTGCCATCCTCCCTGTCATGCTGCTCTACCCTCGGGGGGCTGCCATATACACCCTCCCTGTCTCCAAGGATCTAAGGACGCATGGCAGCAAGACTCTTAGGCTCAGTCCAGAACTGCTGTGTGACCATGAGCAAATTGGACTGCCACTCAGTCTCCTTGTCTCTAAAAATGGAATCAGACAACGTCTAAGAGGGCTACTGAAAGGCTGGAACACGTAGTGGGCTCATAGGCTAGCCTTGTGTTGTTAGACTTGTTCCTGGGGGGCAGCACGCCTGGGCCAGGTCAGAGGAAGCCTTCAGGACCCACCCAGAAGCTAACTTGGCTTGGGCATCTAACCTGTACCCCCATCTAAGCCAAGCCAGCCCCACACTGGCTGAGCTGGAGGCAGGGACGTACAGGGGAGTAGGGACCACAGGCCTAGTGAAGCACCAGCCCTGAGATGGAACTGGCTGTGACTGCCACCTCCCAGGCAGCCAAGCAAAGAAGTTTGTCCAGTGGGACTAGGCAGCCCCCTTGTTTCATTAAGTCTCCCCAAGCCCCCTTTAGATGAGAAAGCTCATCCAAGGCCACAGCCACCCTGCCAGTACTGCCCTGATGTCTCAGCTGCAGCCAATCTCAGATACCTGAAGCAGCTTGTGCTGGGCGTTTCCCACAGCACAAGGAAGGTTCTGTGCCTTACCCATATTGCCTGACTTTACCCAATGACAACTTGACTAGGAAGGCTCTCCTCGAACCCATTAGCACCAGGCTGAGGCCCAGAGGAGCAGTGGAAAAGGAAGGCCCTTGTGTGAGGATGGAGGACCTGGACCCTGAGCTAGCTCTAAGCATTCACCTCTGCATCCTCCCCCTGGCAGCCACTGGCTTTGCAGCTGTGCATCTCCCCAAGCTCTTGGAGAGCAAACCCCTCTTAGCTCTTGTGTCAGGTCTGGGGAGCGCTTCCAGAACACTGCCTGTGGTGGCTTAGACACTGGACTTGGCCATTCTCGGGACACTTCTGAGAGATGGAGGCTGGAACAGAGGTAGTCTCTCTGCTATCAGCTGGCTCCATCCGGATCCTTTCTCCCAGCCTGGGCCCCACACTCACACAGGCTGTGTGCACTGTCGTTCAGAACTCCGTACACCCACGCCACAGCTCCTCGAGCAGACAGACCAGGCACTCCAACCGGACCAGCCACCGTCCACCGCCTCGGGCTGGAAGCCCTCAGGGACGCACTCTCCATTGAGACACCACTACTGAGACATATGGGGGCAGACCCCAACACCTGTCAATCATCCTCACCCCATTGAGATCAAAGTGGGCAAGACAGTGTCAAAAGACAGAGGAGGACGGAAGGTTTAAGATAGACTTTACGGTCACCCACAACACAGACGCCATGGTGAAGCTGGGTAGAGAATAAAATAAAGCCCATGTTGACTGGGCCAGGGGAGACTTGGAATGGCAATTAGGGCCAGAGAAGGCTAAATGTCAATTAAGAACAACTCGAGATGGTAAGCTAAAATTGACCCCCCGGGAAGTCTAGCTAAGCATGGGCAAAGGAAAGACGGCCTCCCCGACCCCATACTCAGCCAGGGTTGAGGTTTCCCACGCACCTTGTTCTTGCCACAGTTTGTCCCATCCACAGCCGCATCCATCTTGGAGTGACAGGTGGTCCCCACAGAGCACCATAATGTGTGGCAGACATTCTGCAAAGAGGCACGTACATTACCCTCAGACATGCTCCCCGGTGAGACCACCCACTCTGTCCCTCCTGTCCCCCAAGAGCCCCCTGGACACATTTCCACCGGGACAGCCCATCCTGTGTGTGTGTGTGTGTGCAAGTGTGAGGATCTTCTGGCCCCTCTCCCTCAGTCACATGATATCATGGGGCCTTTGAGAGGGGCTACCCTCCGTGCTGGGTTGGTGCCGACAGCTGTCTCCAGCTGGCCACCTCTTCCAGCCCCAGGCTCTATCTCCTGAAACATCCAAAATAGAAATTCATGTCATGTCTTTACAAGACCCTCTCTGGGACCCTGAAGCGCTGATTTTTTTTTTCTCCCTTCTTCTAAGCCAACTCCCGAGAGCTGAGGGACTTGTCCAAAATCCCCTAAGGGTTAATATAGAATCCAGACCTGGGCCTGTGCCCATCCAAACCCAGGCATCTGCCACAAGTCATACCAGGTGTTACACCCAAGCGAAGCAGAGTTTCTCTGAGCCTGGCATTGTCAAGCTGGTGAGGGCCACCTGCCTGCGCCTGCCTCCTATGCCCACACTCACATCCATGTCTTCACAGTAGGCTGAGTGAGGCCCATACTGAAGGCGGCACTGGTGGTTCACATCGTACAGGACACCGGGCAGCACCGAGGGGAACTCAATGACATCCTTGGTTGGACGGTCATCTAAGCACAGGCCCCATCCACGGCTGGAAAAAAAAAAGAGAGAGAGAGAGAGAGAGAGAAAGGAAGGATAACTTGAGGTCCCTAGGGCAACAGTGCAACTTGAGACCCATGGGAGAAGCCTGGGTAGAAGAGCAGAGCAGGTAGGACTTGTGGACCTGGTAAGAAAAATGACAGTCTTCCACCCAGTCAGCAGGTCATGGGACCCCAGCCTTCCAAAGCGGCCCTGAAGACCTTTCTCATCTGGCTGGAGCTCCAGTCAGCTGACGAATACCCGAACCCCCACAGGCAGGCCTTGGCCCATGCCCCACCACAGAGATGCTGGCACTCTTCTTCCAAAGACCTGGCCCACCAAGTCCTCAGCTTCCGCTCCTGCTGGGACCCTTCAGCCAGGTTCGGGAAACTGTCACACCACAGCTGACACAACAAAAAGATCTCTGGGGAAACGCTACCCAGCCACCTCCTACCCCGACCTGAGGAACCAGCCCTCTGCTTCTTACTGCCCGTTCCTTCCTGCCTTCTCCTAGTCAGCATTCCAGGGAAGTGACAAGAGAATGGGCCAGCGTGAGCAGGTCCAGCCCATGACCATCACACATCCCTTCCAATGGAGTGTGGAGAGAGACGGCCAGGCAGTACCGCCAGCAGGCAAGGAGGTGACGGGGCTCTTAGGAATGACCTCCCAAGTCCCACCCAACCACCTCTGCCCTGACTACGTGCTCTGTGAGGTTGCCTGGAAACAGGAGGGTAGGAGCCTGCTGCCGGCCTCCTGGGGCTCATTTTGGTCCTTCAGGAATGGGAGGAGGGTCCAGGCCCCAGAGCCTGAAGAGAATTGAGCCACAAAAATAGGCATCCGCGTCACCCAGGCAGCAAGGACTCGGTTGGAAGCAGTAGGGCCAAGATCTGTGGGACACAGTGAGAGATAAGGACAACCCCGAGACAGGGAGACCAGAGGACCGAAAGTAGCAGGCTAGGGAGCCAGGATGAACATGGTGCTAGTTGGCGCAGGCAGAAGGAAACGTCCGAAGAAGAAATACAGAGGTAGAATCTGTCAGAGAGAGGGAGAAGAAGGGACACTAGTCCCTTGTGACACTATGCCAACTTCCTGTGGGGAAGGGCCCGATAGGCTTGATGCTGGACAGCTAGAGAGATTGTAGCCTCTCCCTCTCTAATTGGCTGAGGGTGTTACGTGGGCCTGGTTTTTTACCCCACAGCCTCTCTGAATCATCACATCCTCATGCCTGAGGGGCTGATCCCAAGCTTTAAAAGTACCCACAGCAGTGTCGGCTTGGGGAAAGTCACAGGACAGCTGGCAGCTGGCCTTTCCGTCCTCTGTGGATGTTGTATGGCCTTGAGCTGCCACCCTCTCTGGGCCTTCACATCCTCGTGTGTAAAAGACTGACCCCAAGCAATAGAAGTACCCACAGCAGAGTCTGCTTGGGGAAAGTCAGAGGGGTGGCCATTCCTTCCTCTGTCTGGCTCACTGCCAGGCTCCTTCACACAACCGGACACACACCAAGGTCCCCACACCCATTAGCTGTCCCTTCAGGGCTCTTCCTTATGCTAATTATGGCAGGGCTGGGCCACTCCACCTAGAGTCTGAGGAATGACTCCAGTAGGAAGCCTACTGTCACCTACCTCGATATTGCAAAGAGTTGTCTACTGCCGGTGTGTCACTTTCCCTCTCATGTTCTAGTTTCTGGTCATAGAGTAACTAAATCAGAAGTTGTTGGAGACGAGGTGAAGGACCCCTCACTCCCCCAGGCCTGCCTCCCACACTGCAAAACCCTGACTTTGAGAACACTCACAAGCAGGACCACCCGGGGCCTGAAGAGCATAGGCACATGGATACTGCAGCCTTTCCACCATACCCAAGCACTTCTCCACCCAGAGAGGTTCCTGGAGTTCTTCAGGTCAGCTGTCTTAGATTAGCATACCCCCTTTCACTCCATTGCCACTCCCTGATCCTTCACCCTGTCGGGTTCCCTAGGTCCTGCCTCCACCCGGCTTCCCCTATGCCCAGCTTTCTCTCCTCCCCAGCTTCAGTGGCAGCTCTAAAAACCCTCAGAGTGTATCCCTGACTTTAAGAGAGCCTCTGTCCCTCTATACCTCTCTATAATACACACACACACACACACACACACACACACACACAGACACACACTGCTGCTATTCACTCGTCACCTTGAGTTATTGTGCTTTCCTCTTTGTATGGTGAGAGCCTGCAGACAGATTCTATATGTGACCTGGCAAGGGCAAGCCATGGCTCAGTCTACTGGCTCACGAAGCAGATATTCGCTTGGGAAGCTCGGGGTGTGGTCACATAGGGATAGTGGGTGGTCTGTACATCGTGCTGAGAGTTCCTCTAGCTGTGGAAACACTGCTGCACCTCCCATTCAGCACCCACTCCTTCAGATCCCCACCCTATCGGGCAGAAACTATCTCCTGTCCCGCCCCAGCAAGGAGCTCGTGGATGGAAGATAGGACAGCTACTCTGCCTGTTGTGGAGGGTCCCTCTAACTTCCCCTCCTCCTGGACTTTGCTCTCCTTGCCTGTCACTCACAGATAGAGCAGAGAAGTGTGCCCTGACCTGGGATGCACAACGCTCTCTCTCAAGCACCTTCAGGCGGTGGGTCCCGTTTCCATCTGCAATGCAGGCCTCAGGCTCATGCCCTCTCCTCCTACCCTCAGCCCAGGCCCCCGGCCAAGGCTCTCATACATTCCAGCAGCTGAAAGAATACAGAGACGTGCCTGTTCGGCTGTCTGTCCCAGAGCCAGGGTGCTGGGTGGCACTCTGGGTGGGGAAGCTGGGAACAAGCCCTGAGGGTGTTTCAGGGTCCCCACTATTCTGATTTCCCAAGCAATCTCATTCCCTGCCCCTCTCTGGGGGGAGACTCACCTCCTCCCTAACCCCAGGCTACTTCTCTGATTCAAGGTCATGAGGTCAACCACTTGGTAACTGCAGAAATAGTAATAGCAGCCATGGCCACGTACTGACCGCGTACTGTGTGGTAGGCTAAGCGTGCCTCGTACTTTCTTGGTTAATCCTCACAGCAAACACTGAGGTAGTCCATCATGATCCCCATTTTTGGAGGCTTAAGGGCTAATGTAACTCATCTGCCAACACGAGGCGACTGGGCCAGTGTCCAAGTTTTAGTTACCAAACTAAACTCTTCGGTTTCCAGTTGTCGCCCCCTCACACAAACCCCTCTTCCAGGGGAGACGGGTGTCCTTGCTCTCACTGGCCCAGAGGCCCTAGGCATGCATCAGGCTCCCACCGTGAGGAGTGGGCTTCTGGAGAAACACAGCACACTGCTCAGGCCTATCACTGCTGAAGCTTTCCTACCCTGACATTTGAGGAATAAACAAAACATAACTCCACCCGGGGAAGAGGAGAAGAGGGAAGTGATGACAGCAGATGAGAGATGTCAACGGAATTCTGGAAGCTGGAAAGCAGATGGCCAATCGGTAGCTGCCTCGGGAAAGTGACAGAGAGCTAAAGCCTGTGAGGAGAAACGGTGGAGAAGCAGAACACTGGAAGACTTGGGATCTCAAGAGTGCCTTAGCTAGCTGGGGCCAGTAGAGCTGAGGGCAGAGCTAATCTAAAGGCTTCTACTCTAAAGACCCAGGAGAACCTGGCCTAGAGTCACAGGCAAAGGCCTACGGTAGAGGATCCTATAGAGAAAGGGATACTAAGAGTTTGCACAGTGAAGGCTGGGACACCAGGAAGCCCTGCCCTATCAGATATGTCAGACAACAGCACACAGATGTGACGCTCTCCCAGGAGAGTAGAGTCTTCTCTGGGTATCCTGAGTCACTCAGAAACATGAAGTCAGCTCCTAGCATTTAAGGACGCTCCCTCTACCACCACAAAAAAAAAAAAAAAAAAAAAAAAAAAAAAAAAGATGGCTCCCAGTAAACTCTTCATCGGTGACTCAGAAAGGCATAGGAAGCCGTTTCTCCTATCTACATTCTGTATGTGAAAAGCCGACTTTGGCATCTCACATAAAACTGGCACCAGGGAATGGACGTGTAGCAAAGTTTCCAAGAGTGTGCCTGGCCACGACTGAGGCCCTGGGCTCGAACAGCAGTATATCACACACCCGGTCTGTACAAAGTCAAAGTGAATGGTAGACTGTGTGCTAAGAAGTTGGTTAGGTGCCCACTGAGGTGGCTCAGCGGGTTAAGTGGCTTCCTAGCTGACTGCACACAGTTGTCCTCTGACCTCCATACATGCACTGTGGCATACAGCCCTCCCCTCTCTTTTTTTTCTATCTCTTTCATATGCGATGCACGCGCATGCGCACACTGATAAATTTTAAAGGGAGAGAGTATGAATCGTCTTAACTTTAAAAAAAAAAACAAGAGGAGGAAGAGGAGCGGGGAGCGGGGAGCTTAAGGGCAGGGAGATGGCTCTGCAGTTAAAGGCCCTTACATGACAACCTGAATTAGATCCCCAGAACACACCTGATGTATCTAGAAAACCAATGTCCGGAAGTTATCCTCTGACCCCCCCACACACACATGCACCACAATAATCAAATAAGTAAAAAAAAAAAAAAAAGGATTTAAGCTTTTTCTTACTTAGAACATTCAGTAGGAATACAAACTAGCTCAACAAGGAAGGACGGAGAGATGGCTCAGCAGTTAAAAAGGACTGACTACTCTTCCAGAAGACCCAGGTTCAATTCCCAGCACCTACATGGCAGTTCACAACTGTCTATAACTCCAGTTCCAGGGGCTTTGATGCCCTGACACAGACATACACGCAGGGAAAATAAAGTTTGAAAAGTGGCTCAACAAAGTAAGAAAGGAAGGAAAAGCCTTCTGCTTTTGCTGCTTTCTTTGCTGGCTCTCACTGGGCTGGGAAGCTGATCACCTATTCCCCAGCATTGCCCTGCATCTTCCAGACTCCGTACACTACTAGCTCTCCCTGTTTGCCTTCCTCACAAGCTGGGGGCCCCTGAGCTCCTGCCCATCCCCCAAGCCACAGTCTAGGTGCACTGTCCAAGAGGACCCTTGAGGCACCCCATCTACCAGGTGGCCCCACCACCACATCACACTCCCTGGCACTGCATCCGGCCACAGGACAATGACAGCAGATACAGGGCCTGGCCACCCAGACCCAGGACTTACTCGAGGAACCTGGTGATGTACTCGCGGCTGCAGCGGGACCAGGTGAGCGGAATACCTCTGTCATACAGGAGCTGTGGAGACATGATGAAAGGCCGTTTCCCAATGGACTCACAGTCATTGCCGGTGCCGTCATGCTGAATGCCAAAACTGCGTGAGAGCACAGGCCCCAGGGGCAGGTGAGCAGCAGGAGGCCCCCCAGGCCTCCTTCCCGTGGAGGCCTGCAAGGGGTACAGTCCCAATTCCCAGAGCTAGCTCTGTCACCTAATGGCTGCGTGGCCTTGAGAAGGTCACGCTCTGTCTCTGAGCCTCGGTTTCCCTACTACACAATGTGGGGAATGACAGCCAGTAGCGCCTGAGTTTCCCATCGACATGTACTGGGCTGAGCCTGAAATGAACCTGTTTTGAGACCTTCACGGCCACATCCTCGTGCCCAGAGCTAGCCAAGAATGGCAATCCAGGCAACGCAGACGGAAGTGTATTGTGACCCTACAAACTCACTGGCCCCAACGTGACCTCAGGTTGTGAACTCGAGTTAAGAGGTCTGAGCTACCATGTCCCCAGAAAGTCTCAAGAGGCCATCCTTGGGAATGGCTCCAGAAAACGTCCCTGAGCCCCAGCTACGAACCAGGAGTCATGCCTATTACTAACTCACTCAGTCCTCATCACCTCAGAGAGCCTCAGAGAGACTGTGCAGCCTGCCAGAGTCACACCACCAGGAGGACTGGAGTTATCCACACAGACACGGCTGCCACTCAGTCCAAACTCTCTGGCCCAAAGAGCTCTCTGGGACCCTGCCAATGAAGCTTTGGCACAATCCAGTTGACCAACTCGCCAACCCCGGCACAGGTGGCAAAGGGCACAGGCCACAGGCAGAGGTGGCACCACTGCATCTAGCCTCTCCTGTCTAGGTGGATCCCACAGAGGCCCAGCAGGGACGTGACCCTTGCTCAGAGTCACAGAGCAGGCAGGAATGGAAGCAAGGGACAGGAGTAAAAGGGGCCAGCACTGAGGGCAAAAAAGGTGGCCAAGGCTCCACACACCAACTGGCCATCCCCACTCCTCCCACGTGACATGCTACAGATGGGTCTCGGTGATGCCCCAGCAGGCCTCTCTCCCACTCATAGGGGAACAGTCTTGTGGAGGAACTAAGACAATGCTGGGGCTTTGCGCTTATAACTGTGATCTCAAACTGTTCTACTCCCTCAGGTTTTGTGACCCAGGAGCCCTGCTGGCTGGTGTCCAAGAGTGGAAAGGTAAAGTCAGGTTCCTAAGTGGCAGTGAGGGCAGATGAGTTACCTGTGTCCTAGCTCATGGGCCACAGTGAAGGCCAGTGGCATGCCAGTGTCCTCACTGACACTACAGCTGAGCTGAGGGTGGCACAAGCCAGATACGTGAGACAGGCCCAGGGTTTCGCAGGGGTGGTTCATGGACGCACACAAATCCTTCCTGCAAAGAAAGAAGTAGTCACAGCCCAATGCCAAGAGTATAGGGAGAAGGCTAGGCCACCTCAGACTGGGCAGCTAGGTTGTCATTTCTCCTCACTCTGACACCAGACTTACACATGGCCGTTTGAAAAGCAAGTGCCTTTGTTCACATACAACCTTCCTACCACTCACTGGGACCTGAGAAGGGAATCCATGCCTAGAACAAACTGTTGTACGCTTCTAGCTGCCCCAGCCCAGGAGAGGGAAGATAACTTCAGGTGGAACTCAAAAACACAGACACTGAGCCAGAGATAGCTCAACGGTGAAGGCATTGTGGCCAGCCTGATATCCTGAGTTAGATCCCTGGGAACTACATGATCAGAGGCAAGAAACAATGCCTGAAAGTTATCCTCTGACCTCCATACATGTGCTGTGGCATGCATGTGTGCGCACACACAGACACGCATAAGGACATAAATAAAACATTTAAAAACTGGTGAAAAAATACAATAAAATAGAGCGCCCCAAAGGTAAGAGAGAGGGAGAAAACTGCCATTTAGAACAAATAACCTGAGAATAATTTGAAGGCCAGTGCTCTGGAATGGAATCTTGGCCACCAACCTACACAGCTGAATAGCACAACACTCTACATACACCATACACACCACACATACGCCACACACATTACATACACATATACAGTCCACAAACATACAGCACATATACCACACACCGTTCATCCATTCCACACACACTCACACTACACACACATACACCATACACACACATGCATGCACAAAACCACACACACTCACACACCACACACACACATGTACTACATACACACACACATGCACACACACATACACTCACACTACACACACATACTCCATACACACACATGCATGCACATATACACACACTCACACATGTACCACACACACACACACACACACACACACACACATACATATGCAGTCACAGACATGCAGAACCAGTGAGTCCTGATGCCTTTGGGTTACACCTCTGTCCACTTCCTGCTTGAGTTATCTAAACTGGACAAGTCATGACCATGGGGAGCCTGGGTGGCTGCAACATGTTTCTGTGTTGCTATGACAATAACATAAGAACCTTCTACTCTCACGTGCTCCCCCCTTTCCTGGTTAGGTACCTGGTAATCAGGATGGCTGTGTCATGGTGCTGTGGGTGGTCATCCCCCTTCATGTTGATGTTCTTCTGCCACCTACAGAAGTTCCTCAGAGTCTCTTCGGCATGGTGTACGATCTTCAAATCTTTCTGCGTGGGGAGAGAATAGTGGCTCAAGATTCCTACTGAGCTCTGAGGGATAAGCCAAAATGGCCCCTACACCAAGACAGGAGTCAGAGATCCAAGGGACAGATTGACCAGGCCTCCCAGCCTCCTCCCCTCTGACTGTAACTAGACAGAGACTATCTCAAGGACAAGAAGTGTCAGAGGATACTGTCAAGGCCCAGGAGGCCACTGCTTGTCCTTCCTCGGGCACTCAAGGCACAGGGCAGGAGAGCTTACTGTTGGGGACAGCTTGGGACTATGTGCCCTCTCACCTCCTCATCTTCCAGTATGATAAGGCGCACAATGCTGATGTGAATGGGGTTCCCAATGCTTGGATCGTGAAAGAGTCCAGCCACCTATCCAAGAGGGAATGGGAAGGGGAATCAGGTTAAAACTAGGATATAGTCCCATAGAGAGTGACACTATTAGAAGGTGTAGCCTTGTTGCAGGAAGGGGTCCCTAGGGGCGGGCTTTGAGGTCTCAGAGGCCCAAGGCACACCTAGTGGCTCAGCCTCTTTCGGCTGCCTTCCGATCCAGATGCAGAATTCTCAGCTCCCTCTCCAGCACCGTGTCCGCCTGCATGACACCACGCTTCCCACCATGACAAGAATGGACTGAACCCCTGAACTGTAAGCCAGTCTCAGTGAAATGTTGTCTTTTATAAGAGTTGCCATGATCACGGTGTCCTTTCACAGCAATACAACCCTAACTCAGACAACTTGCTAAGTACATACCTCCCAGATCCTCTGTCATCCCAACTGTCTGACGGAATCAAGAGCAATGTGCCCAGCCCACAAAGTGTTACTGTCCACCCCAGCCCACAGGCCTGCTCAAGGTCACCAGCTAGTAGACCCCAAAACTGAGCAGGTATTTCCAGCTCGAAGGCTTGTAAATGTCTCACTCAGGGAGGGCTAGTCTAATGAGGTGTGCCTGTCCCCAGCTTAGCACAGATCCTGACATAAAGCAGGGAGGAGTTTGTTCAGGGCAGAGCATATGAACCAACCAGACCATGTGCCGTCAGGCAGGCACAGAGCTGGGGGTGGCCTCAACCTTCACTCACTCCTCCCAGCAGGGTGGCTCAGTACTCTGTACGGTCTGGGGCAAAGCACAGTGCAGTTCAATTTCCAAGAAGCCCTACGACTGTGTTCTATAATACATCACCCTTCCAGGGATCCTGCCAGGGCCCTGTTTCTCTCTACACTCCGAGCCTGGAGACCTCCTTCATCCTTGGAGCCTAGTCCACCATCTGGAAGCCAGTGTGTCAGTATACCTATCCATATCCCTTTGTGTCCCATTGCAATGTCCCCTCCTCTGCCACCCTGGCCACCCCTGTAAAAACTGTAGCAACCTCACCATGTTCATGACCGTCAGCACATAGCTCTCCACTTGCGGCTGCCCATGGAACTCCACCATCTTGGAATCGGCCACTACCAGGGTCTCCACCCATTTTTCTTTGCTGACTGATCGCTGCTGCCTCCGCTTCTGCTGCTGCTCTTCCCAATGTTCTCGCTGGTGCTCCAGATCTGGGGACACTAGAGGACAGAGATGAAGGCCCCAATAACGCAGGTTGGTTAGTCTGGAGTGGAAGCAGGAGAAAGAGGAATACTGGCTCCTTGCCAGTATTCCTGCCGGAACTGGCTATGGACAGCCCAGCCACTGGAGAAAGAATGACTGGCAGAGTCAGAGACACCATAAGCAACATGTAGAGAGAGCAGAGGAATTATAAACGTGGACAGTTATAAATGAGTAGCAGTAGGAGGGATAGTCCTACCCGTGGAAGCATCAAGCCCATGCCACAGGTTAATGGAACACCAAAGGCTAGGGTGGTATGTCTGTTTAAATGTTTGTGACCCACTAGTCCAGTGGTTCTCAACGTACCTTCTGCTGCGACCCTTTAATAAAGTTCCTCATGTGTGATAACCCCCAACCATAAAATTACCTTTGTTACTACTTTATAACTATAATTTTTACTACTGTTATGAGTCATAATGTTAATATCAGATATGCACGATATCTGATACGCATCCCCTGTGAAAGGGTCGTTTAACCTACCCAAGGGTCTTGACCCATAGGTTGAGAAACACTGCTCCAGTTCAAAGGAGCTTGGGCATGAGGGTGTTCAGAGCGGTTTCTAGAAAGGATATGAGACCCCAGGTAGTCCCTAGCCACAACTCCGCAGGGAGGTACATACCTTGCACCCCACAGGTGCCTGAAGGCCTTGAGTCATTCTGCTGGGCCTGCCGCCCAGAGCCTTGGTGTTTGTACACCACATGGGGCTGGGCATGTCCAGGCTGAGCTGGAACTCCATCCAGAGGTTCAATGAAGTAATCCTCATTGGAGAGCCGGAACACACCTCTCTGGGAAAAATTCACCAGGGTCACCAGTGGAGGGCTGGCATGTGGCTGCCTTTCCATATACCCCTGCCCTGCCCAGTTGAGCCCCACCTCCACAATCTGGATCCACAATAGACAGATAGGGCAACTCCCTCCTTCTGGTCTATTGCTAATTCTTTCCTTGCCATTCTACACAGCCAAGGGCTTCAAAGCAAAGCTCCAACCCTTACTACAAGCCTCTTGGAACATCTCCAAGGGTCTGGCCCAGCCCTGACACACACCACTAGGAGGGAGAAAGAGATCTGCATTGGAATCTGACAAGATGACATTTTACACAGTCCCAGTCGGCCCTCCTGAGTCGGGTGGCCAGCATCCATGCCCCAGGGAGGTTTTGCATCTCCTTTGCCTGCCAGTCTTCTCCAGCCGTCATACCCCTTCCCAGCTGGCCATTGCTTCTCATCAACCTCTTCGGTCTCCCAAAGGCAGTGAATCACTTCAAAAGCAGCTCTGTCACACCCAAGCCACCCAGTTGCCATGACCACCAAGATATCCTGCTCTGAGTCCACAGCTGGCCAGAGAAGGGAAGCTGGCAGAAGCGCTTTGGGCACATCTGCCTGGCACAGAGTTCAGAGAATGGAAGGTCGTGAGACGCATGCAGGCAACCCACCACCTCCCTAGCAAGCTGGAGACTTCAATAGAGAAGACAGTGTCACCCCCTTTAGACTTTGCCCATGAACACCCATTAGACTCACACAGAGCTAAGAAACCCAGAGTACTAGGAAGTACACCTGCTTTAGAGACTACAGAAGGGGCTTTGAATCAGCTTCCATCCCTGAACGGCGACCTTAGGCAAGGTCTGCTCGAACCTGTCTCCTCATCTGTAGAACAGGAAGCTCTCCTCTGCTCAGCTGCCGTGCAGGCTCAATGAGAGGAACTGCACCTAAGAAGCAGGCGCCGGCTCCTAAAGCCGAACAGATTACCGCACAGATGGGCCTGTCAGGCCTAGGCACTGTGCACCTGAGGGTGCATGCCGCTTGTTGCTGGTCTCATGGATTTCACCTGAGCCATTATGGCGAGAGCCCTTCGGAAGCAGTGGATGGCTGTGTACCCCCATTCCTGCTATATACATCCTCAGGCACTTGACGGTGCAGAAAGCAAGTGAGTGCTGCCTAAATCGGAGGTACTTTAGCCTTTGGGTAGTGGGATCCCACAGGCAATTAGGAACTGTCTTAGAGGCTAGACCTGTCTTAGAAGGTACAGCGGGATTTCTGGTATCTCTAGGCTGCACAGTAAGGCTAACAGACAAAGGGTTCAGCTCATAAATGAGCCTGCAGAGAATCACTCAGGGGAAACAGAGCTTACTTAGCCTCTGCAAACTCTCTTCCACGTGGGGGCTCCAGGGTAGCAGCCTCCTTCCTACCCAGGACATTTTCAAAACTTCAAGAATTGGACCCCAAAACAAACAAACAAAGCCAGGCCATAGTGGTGCTCTCCTTTAATCCTAGCACTTGGGAAGCAGAAGCAAGAGGATCTCTGAGTTCAAGGCCAGACTGGTCTACAGAGTGAGTTGCCCAACCAAGGCAAACAAGGAATCTGGCGCACACAAGACTTTCAAGCTTTCGTTCCTTCAAAACAAGGAAGTCTACACTGTCATTTCTATTTCTTTCGTGAGCACAGAGCTGACGGAGGAAAGTTGTACTGAGCAAAGCCATCAGGCAGAGTCCATGTCACATCAACCCTGGCCTCCCCCACGAGCATCCCAGAGAACTCACTAGGCCATCGCAGGCGCTGATGGCTGCAAAGCCGCCTTCCAGCTCTGGGTCCTGGACATCACCAAGCAAATGGCAGGTTGGGACACTGGTTTGGATGTGCGCATGGCCTAAGCTGCTGCGACGTCGGATCTCACTCACAAAGCCGGGAGCCAGCAGATAAGGGTTGGTGGTCAAGTTGAAAAGCAGCTCCCGCCCTTGGTACTGCAGCTGGTAGAAAGTAGATGACGCCTGCGTAGCAGACACATCGCGCTTGCGCAGCACCCGTGGCCACAGCTCATAGGACAGGAAGGAGCCTCCAGCATCCACTCGCACCGGGTGCACGATGTCCAAACCCGCCCGGCCCTCAGTCACAAGACCTGCAGAGAGAAAGTAACATTTAGGTCCAAGGCAGACTCAGGATTCTAGCTGATCACCAGGAGCTAGAGAAGGTGAACGAAGAGATGGCAGGATACCTAGACGCAAATTCCTACTGTGGCTAAACTTGGTGGAGAAAGCTTGTAAACCCAGCACTCGGGAGTTTTAGGAGACTGAGAACTTATAGCGAGTAGAAGGGCATCCCCCACTACATAACAATACCCCATATCAGAAAATCCAAACCACACTCTTTCCTGTGCTTTTTTTTTTTTTTTACCAGCTTTGCCGTTTCATCACTCGATGCCTCAGTTTCTCTATCTGAACTCCTACAGTAACTCTTTAACCCATCTACTTCCAGGCTTACACCTCAGGAGCCCTTCATCGGTTCATTTTCAGCACAGCCACCAGAAGGAGCCATGATCTTTATTCTGCTCATGAGACTGCGGATACCCCACATCCCACTCGGAGCACAGCACAATCTTATAGCAGTGGCACACGAGGCCCTAAGCAAGGAGGCCTCTCCAGTCTCATCTCCAACTTCCCTTTGCTGAACCTTCCAGCCTCTCGATGTTCCTCGGCAAGCCAGATGTGTCCCCACCTCTGGATTTTGCATTGTTGTTTCCTGGGTCTGAACAACCTTCCCTTTGTCTTCCACCATCTTCCTTCACCTCTGCTCTGAGGTATGATGTTGTCAAAACAGCAGCTTTCAAGCCAAACCCGATCCTCAGTTTGTAACAAGTCTTCCCCAAGAGTCACACCATTCTGACTGAGTACAAGCATCAAGGTAGAATGGCTCTACCTCCTGTTCATACAAGTGAACAATTGCTATTGCCAGCATTTCAAGGACTAACTGAGAACTAACTTAACTTATTTGTGCCACTAAGGAAAGACACATGTGAATACATCAAAATAACACCAGAGACACCAGATGTGGGAACTTGTCACACCAGATGGCACCTTCTCACTTTGCACTTCACTT
>JADRCD010212047.1:0-20500 GCA_019843815.1 Montemys delectorum | reverse complement strand
AAAAAAAAATCTCCTTGGCATCACAGTGTCTGGGGATGCACTGTAAGGCTCATGGGCAAAACAATCACTCAGCCTCTAGGGAAAGGACGACACCCATGAAGTCCTATATGACCGTCTAGGCTTCAAAACCTCAGGGTACGGCTCTATTCAGCGATGGGATCACGGCGAGCCACTAAGGGTGATCTTAATCCAACATGGCTGACGTCTGTAATGATGGTAAATTTGGGACAGACACTAAGGAAGAGGGCATGAAAGGTGATGCCGTCTGCTGGCCGTGGAGAACAGCCTGGCAGAGCATGACCTGTACTGAGACAGAGTCAAGCACCAGGAGACTGGGCCTCAGATTCCTTTTCAGAACTAGAATGGTGGAATGGGCTTTATCTTGTCAGACACCTGGTCTGTGGTGTTTTATAGCATCTCAGAAACCAATAGAGCACCTCACAGATCCCCATCTGACAGCTGTCCACTTACAAAGCTTCCAATATCTAATTATTATCTTTCAAAGGCTTCACAGTCCTCCAGGTGTAAAGGTTTTATGACTACATAAACAATATATGCCTTGCAGCCCTTTGTTTGACCTCTTTGCAGGTGGGCACCCAGAACAGGCTTCTCTTATGTTCAACTATTTAGAATGGGATCACTGCTGACTAATAACTTAAGATAAGGTATTGAGGTAAGACGAGTTCAGCGTTCTTAGTCAGGGTTCCTTTTGCTGCAGTGAAACCCCATGACCAAAATGCAAGTTGGGGAGGAAAGGGTTTATTATGCTTAGACTTCCAAATCTGTTCATCATGAACGAGAAGAAGTCAGGACAGGAACTCAAACAGGGCAGGAACCTGGAGGCAAGAGCTGATGCTGAAGCCATGGAGGGGTGCTGCTTGCTAGCTAGCTTGCTCCTTATGGCTTGCTCAGCCTGCTTTCACATAGAATCTAGGACCACCAGCCCAGAGATGGCATCACTCACAACATGCTGGGCTCTCTCCCGTTGTTCACTAATTAAGAAAATGCCCTGCAGGCTTGCCTGCTGCAGCCTGATCTTATGAAGGCATTTTCTCAGTTGAGACTCCTTCCTACTAAGGACTCAGCTTGGGTCAAGTTGACTTAAAACTATCCAGCACACTCAAGGAGTCTGGCATCCTTTCAAAGGGGGAACTTGGGACAGATACATAAGAAAGTAATGTTTTCACTTCCAACAGCAGAGGTGAGTGAACTGGGGAGCCCAGTCAAGACAGTTTGGGTACCAGAAGCTGCCTAGGGCTGGCAGCAGAAAGTTAGTCGATGACGAAGTCCAGAGGGCAGCAGGACAGAGGGATGGGCTTCATTCCTGCCATCTGAGGTGGCTCAGCATTTTCTTTCCCAGGTAGAATACCAAAAAGCCAAGATAGAAGGTGGCCAGGTAGGTAGGAATGGAGTGCACTAAAGGTTCTAAACTACATGCAGAATTCTAACATTGACTCCCTGTGCCCCGCTCACCTCCTCCCCCTCTCTGGGGGGCATTCATTTCTATAGAGTGATGTGGTTCATGACCTCTCCAATGATGTCCTGTGGACACGCGAGCTCGGGTCTTCCTGGAGAGCCTTTCTTTCCCTCCAGCGCCAGTGTGGACCATGTCTCTCTAGTTTCCAAGAAGTACTTTTGATGGTGTGGACTGCAGTACAGTGGCCATCCATCTGTGAACTTTCAAAGGCCTCTTTAAACAATCATGATAACTATGACCTCCTCTGGCTCCTTGGGTTCAGGAATGTAAACAAGCCCAAGGAGGATGAAGTAAAGGGGGAATCTACCAAACCAAGGGACAGGGTGACTACTGTCAGAGAACAGACCAGCCAGTGAGACAATCAGTACCTTTGCATCTCTCACGGGAAGAAAGGACAACTTGTCCTAGGCGGCTTCTGTCTTATTAGTGACCTTGGAATATTGAGGTTTCGGGTGAGTTACTTGCGATATTAAAAACTAGTCTCATCATGTTATGTGGGAAGAAATCATTTCTGGAAGAGGAAAACAGAATCTATGGGGATGCATGATCCCCCATATGATACCGTGGCTTCTTATAGCTGTGATGGATTTCATGGCCTCTCTCTTCTGAGCTGGGTTGGCTCCCTGGAGCCTCTCTCCCTTGAGCTTTGATGGCTGTTTATGATCTCTCTCCTCATCTGTGGTGGGCCGTCATGGCTTCTGTCTTCCCAGCTGTGCCTTCTCATTCAGACCCACATTGGTGAAGACACCCTTGTTCACATAGTGGGATTCCAGGGCAGAGCCACTGGTGGAGGGTGGATCAGCCTTATCTCCCTGGGAGCCACTCATAGACACTGTGAGAGGCTGGCCTGGGAATGGCTGAGGCAGACAAACCACTGTCTCTCCTGTGTTATTTCTAGAAGAAACAAGAACACATTCTCAAGGACTTGAACTTTTATTAAAACACCATTTCCTTGCAAAAGCAGTATGTCGAAGAGGGGTATCAGAAGATGGCCCAGGGTCATTTAGGGCCTTGCTGTGTAACACCGTTACCAAGGCAACAAGAGAATGACTTATTACCTGATGGTTCTGGCTTGTGACCACCCCCTCATCTACGTATGTGTTTCCAACCTGTTCACACATGATAGCACTTCATGATTTTATTTTCCTGAGACAGGGTTTCATGCATGCCAGGTTAGCCTTAAACTCCCTATAAATCCAAGAATGACCTTGAACTCGGATTCCCTTTCTACTGCTGGAGTGCTGGGATTACAGGTATGTGCCCCTTCCTCCAGTTTATGTGGTGTTGGGGTTCGAACCAGTTGTCTGTTCATGCTCGTCCAACAAAAACTCTTCCGGTCGACCTGTAATTTGCTGTCAGTGCCATTCTGTGGCATTCTCTCATTTTCACGCACCCCTCGATCTTGTTGTGACCCTGAGCTGTCAAAAAAAAAAAGTTTCAAAGTTTAAGCCACATGGAGAATAAAGGGCAAGCATCTCTGAATGGTACCCAGGTTTCACTGACCTTCTACCCTTGGTGACTGCTTTCCTTCCTGTTCCTCCTCCTCCTCAAAGTTTCAACTGCCCACCCTCGCTCAAGTTGGTAAGTTCCAGAATGAAGGACTTGTTTTCCATCCTCACACAACTGTGTTCATTCAGAGGTGCTTTCCTTACCAACTCTAGTCCTCCTCCTGCTGACTGGAGAGGTGACACACACAGCTCTGAAGCGGCGGAGGGGCTCTCACGGGTCCTGTCTCGGGGTAAGGCAGATTAGCTTCAGGTAGTACAGAACTCCACCGGGGCCCTAACCTGTGTAAGGCAGGAGGGACACACACCCTAGAAACTCCCGTATTTTACTGGCTCTCTGGTTCACTCAGCCTTTCTGGAAATGTTGCTTAGAGTCTCAGACCTGGGGTCTGGAGAGATTACTCTTTTTCTTGGAATAGGAAGGACCGTGGGAGTAAACTTGGAGGCTTGGGCGTCTGCCCGAGTTGGAAACAACATGTGTGAAACCCAGGGGTACAGTTAAGTACTTCAGTTTGTTCCCTGGAGATGCCTGTGGTCAGTCACTGGGTTAGAAGATTTTTCTCATTGACTGGAGGAGACTAGGATGAAGCTCCGGGCAGGATGCCTCACTGTCCTAGGGTCTTGAGAGCAGACTGAAGCTTGCCAAGGTTCTCCTCTCAGTGAGAAGCAAAAGTCGAGGTGGGGAGCCCTTCTCCTGCCTGCAGGAGTAGTGAGGGTGGGTTCTAATTTGTGACCAGTTTCTGAGGCACCATCTTATCTTCCACACACTTCCCCTGACCACCTGACTCTCAGTACATACTGTCTTAGCCCCGGCCACAGGGACAAGACAAAGAAGGGCAGTTGGAGCTGCAAGGAGTCAAACTACCTCAGGAACAAACTGTGAAGCGGGCTAGTAGAGGGTAGTAAGATATGTAAAATCCAGCTTCGATACAGGTACACAGGGCGTCCTGGAGTCCTAGAAACGGGTGGTAGAAAGGATTAGATACATTACCATTTTGCTGCATACTACACAGAGCCTGTTAGGTTGTGGACCACACGAGAGAACGGACAGGTAGCCAGCTAGGCTCTGTCCTGAATACAGTCCTGTGTGACTCCAATGAGTAGCCCTGAGCTCATGTCAAGGCTCCAGTGCTCGGGGTCTGGAGGATTTGTGGGGTTCACCCTTGCTCTTGCTCTGAGGCGTTCCAAGTCTCTAAGACCCAAAGCTCGTTCCTAGAAGTTGTGCTCTTGGAGCCTAGGACTAAGTAAGTGGGACCACCCTTATCTATTGCTCTGACTTGATTTAATATTCATGACCTCCCAGCTCAGTTTCTTCTGCATTACTGGAGAAGTAGATGCCCCTGTGTGGTTGTTAGAATAAACCTGGTGACTACTGCTGCTGCATATATGCTCTGGCCTGAGAGAAGTATGTCACGCTTTCTACCTGTTAAGTGGGAAGATCACACCTATTAAGATATGAAGTGTCCGACTTAATGGCTTCTAAAGGATCCTCACACATCCAGCCTTTCATTTCATGTTTCCTTCCCAGTGCCACACTGTGCAGGTGGGAGCCACACTATGCGCTGCTCCAGGACTGTCCGAAACATCTCAGTGAGATGTGCTTCCCTTCCTAAGACCTCGATGGTCTGACCCTGTGTCCTTGGTAAGAGCTCCTGTGTTGACAGCCCGGGTTTGGTAGGAGCTCTCCGGGGCCATCAGTCTGGTGCTGTGACAGCATTTCTCCTCCGCCCGCCTTTCATCTGGTGGCTGACCATGAGCTTGGGAGGCTTATCCTTCTATCTGGTGACACATCAGGAACTGACTTGGAGTTTACAGCAAGTCGGATTACTAAGCAGTGAGGCGTAAACACAGGATGTGGACAGATTTCCCACCCTCTAGCCAGTCCTCACGTGGAGCACCTGGGAGCATAGCCAGGGTACTCAGCAGGAAGGGTGTAGGGTGCATGCATAAACACGTGAAGGAGTGTGCAGGTGACCACTGTGGATGTACCTCATCATGTGTGCATACATGCATCTGTGTGTATGCATGCAGTGAGTGTGTTGCTATGCAAAAGCCTGTGCCAGTAGGCATGTATGGCAGGGAGCCAGCCAGGGCTTTATCTTGAGTACAATCCTGTGAAACTCCAAATGAGTACCTTTGAGCCCATTCCTGGGCTCTAGTGTTGTAAGTCTGGGAGAGATTTGTGTGGTCCCCCTCCCCCCCCCGTCTTCACTGTGAGGCCCTCCAGGTGTCTAAGATCCAAAGCTCTTCTGAAAATCTGTGCTCTTGAAGCCTAGGGCTAACTAAGTGGGACCACCGTTTTATACACACACACACACACACATATATATATGCAAAGTCCTAGGCGTTTGGGTCTGAATGGAGATGCTGGCCTTAGCCAATGGAAGGCCTTCTCGAGCCCAGGGTGCTGATGGAAGAACATGGTAAGAAGAGTAGAGGCTGAGGAAGTAGGCTAGAATCGCAAATGTTGCTTGTGTCTCTCAGCCTAATGTCCCCATAGCTTGCCTTTGAAAAACTAACTTAAAGAGGCCCCTCGGAATCTGAGCAGGGAGGTGACCCACGACTTCTCGCCCAGGAAAGCTCACAGGTTAAGCACACTTTAGGCACTGACATGTGAGATTAGCCGCAGTGGGCACCAGACGTGGCCTAGGAGCCTGAGAAAGGATGGCTTTTAGCTGGGCCTTATTTGGCCTCAGCTTCTGGGACCCCCTTCCATTGGCTGGTGCTTATTATACCTAAGCACAAAGAACAAAGCATTTCTTTTCTATTTCTTTTTTATTTATTTATTTATTTATTTATTTATTTATTTATTTATTATTAGATATTTTCTTTATTTACATGTCATATGAAATCTCCTTTCCCAGTTTCTCCTCCGGGAAAAAAAAAGAAAAGAAAAGAAAACAAAATAAAATAAAAAACAAAAACAAAAAATCCCCGTTCCCTCCCCCCTCCCTCTGTTCACAAAACCACCCTCTCCCGCTTCCTGGCCCTGGCATTTCCCTACTGGAGCATAGAACCTTCACAGGGCCAAGGGCCTCTCCTGCCCTTTACGACCAACTAGGCCATCCTCTGCTACATATGCTGCTGGAGCCATGAGTCTCACCATGTGTACTCTTTGGTTGGTGGTTTAGTCCCCGGGAGCTCTGAGGGTGCTAGTTAGTTTATATTGTTGTTCGTCCTAAGGGGCTGCAAACCCTTCAGCTCCTTGGATCCTTTCTCTAGCTCCTTCATGGGGACCCTGTGCTCAGTCCAGTGGATGGCTGTGAGCCTCTACTTCTGTATTATTCAGGCACTGTCAGAGCCTCTCAAGAGACAGCTATATCAGGCTCCTGTCATCTAGCACTTGCCGGCATCCACAGTAGTGTCTGGATTTGATGATTGAATATGGGAAGGATTCCCAGGTGGAGCAGTCTCTGGCTTGTCCTTCCTTCAGTCTCTGCTCCATAGTTAGTCTCTGCAACTCTTTCTATGGGTATTTTGTTCCCCCTTTTAAGAACTGACTCTGAACCTCACCCAGTGTCATTTCAGAGATGTGCCCCAGGAAAAGACACCTGGATGGTCACTCCTAGAAATTCCCTGACTCTTATCTTCTCTTACCATACTCTTTTCTAATCCGTGCAACTCAGAACGTCTCCTGAGAGAGAGTTTCCTGCTAAAGCTGTCACCACATACTTAGTACATAAAGCAGCATAGATTCATCACCCCCTCATGTAGGTCACATGTCTGACCTGGGCCTTACTGGGCTAGTGTCATGGTGTGCAGAGCTGGCTCCTTTTGCAGGCTCTCGAAGAATCCTTCTCCATTTCTTGTTCCCCTTCACATTTGGAGGTGCCTCAGTCCACGGCTGATGGCCCCTTTCTTCCGTCAGAGCAGCAGCTCAACCCTTCTTGCATGAGGGTCTCTGGAGCTCCTTTCCCACTCCCTTTTTCCATTGAGGAGCTTATTCTCCCCAGGCTAGCTGACCGTCAACCCTAGTTTCATATGGAACCTAACAATTCTCTTGTGATAGTGTATTCACATGCTCTAGAGATGAACTCTGGACATCCTTGGGGGTGCCTTCTCCATTGAGTGATGGTTCTGTAATAGAATGATGAAATAGATACAAGAACAAGCACGTATGGCTGTGAAACCCAAAGTGTACTGTGCTGTAGACGGGGAAGCCCTGTGTGCACCCTGCATATGTGGGGTGTTTTGATAAGGTCTCATCATGCTTTTGGGAGACTGTAGACACAGCTGTTTGCTGAGCTTGGATCTATCTCAGGGGAACATATCTTTTTTTTTTTTTATTATTTTTAATTTTAATTTTTTTCAAGTGTTATCCTTTTACCTGCTTTCTCCTCATCCTGGAAGCCCCCTAGTCCATCCCCCCTCCCCCTGCTTCCATGAGGGTGTTCCTCCACCCACCCACCCACTCCTGCCTCCCCGCCCTTGATTCCCCTACACTGGGGCATCTATCGAGCCTTCATAGGACCAAGGAAATCTCCTCCTATTGGTGCCTGACAAGGCCATCCTCTGCTACATATGCAGCCGGAGCCATGTGTACTCCTTGGTTGTCGGCTTAGTCAGGGAAACATATCTTTGGTGTGTACATGTCAGCCTATGTCTGTTTGTTGTACTTGCATATGTATGTATGTATGCATGTATACTATGTATTTACATGTGTGTGTGTGCACATGTGGACATGTAAGTACGTGTGCAATATAGATGTATAAATGCATGCATGTGTATGTGATGGCAGGTATGTGTATTACACATGTGTGCACATATTTATATGTGAGCACATGCGTGCGTGTATTTATATGTGAACATGTGTGTATGTTTGTTGGATGGGTGAGTGAATTTATCCAGAATGCATAGAGTATCTAGACAAGCCTGGATTCCTGGTTCATTGGGTGCCAGTGGCTAAAGAATCATGTAGGATTATGACAAGATAGTCCTTGGTCCCATTCCTGGGGTGGCCTGGAACCCCAGGTCAGGTTTAACAGCCTCCTCAGCTTCAGTCTTCATCTGCATCTACGCAGAGGGCTTATCACCTTTCCTCGCTGTCGGTCCCTCACACTGTTCCCCTTAAGCTCCTACAGTAGCTCCAATCCCAGGCAGCCTGGTTGTAAGAACGAGCGCTAATGTGCAAAGTGAGGCACAGCCAGTGACCCTCTTTGTGGGGAGCAGCCTCAGCAGATTCAGGCTGAGGTGCCAGGTCATTCGTGTGCTCTGGGGCTTAGCTATGCTTTGCAGGTGACTCCAAGTGGCCTTGTGGGCACCCAAGGGCATCTCTGCACAGACTTGAACTGTGTGTTGCCCAGAGAGGCACATTTTATGAGTTGCCATTCTTGACATTGGTACATATGAAATGCGTGTGGATAGACGGTAATCATGGATGTTAGAAGTACGAGAAACACAAGGCGAGACTGAAATTTGGAAAAGTTCATTTTAGTTGTTGGGTCAGAATTAGTACAAAAGGAAGAGGTTGGAGAGAGGTGTTTGGCGCCTGGAGGATCAATTGTCACTGAATCTGGTGAAGGCACTTAGCCCTGGCTAACCCATTGACTACTGCCTGACCTTGAGCATTCTCTAAAACATTTGGGTCTCAGTAACGCCACTCCACCTGTAACTGAGGACACCAGTTGCTTCAAAGGGAGTTTCCATGAAGACCACATTACACATGAAGTCACTTAACTGTATAAAGTAATTAACATAAGTTCCCTAGAGTCAAAAACTACCACCACCAGTTGATGTCACATGTTGGAAGCCTAGGGTACCACATGCTGGATAACCCCTCTCAGAGCTGTTGCTCTGGCTGAGTAAAGGTTCTGTGGCATCCTGATCCTTAGGACTGTGGTCTAATTCACCAGCTGCTTAGAACGGGGGAGTAAAATCATCTCCCGAGTGTTATCATTGCCACAGGTGTCAAGTTTGGGCAAAGGTGGTTGCAAACGGACATGGGCACACAGATGTGTTCTCTCCCTGGCTATGGGGTATGGATAGGGACTGCTGGCTACCACATGTGTGAAGAAAAAGAAGAAGAAACAGCAGTCGGCACCGTGGATACAGCACAGGACCCAAATACACTTCTGAGCTTGCATCTGTGGGCCAGGTGAACTTCTCTTTGGGTGCCCCATTTCCGTGGCGGCTTTACCACCTTCTTTGGTGGGGTGTGTGTCCTGCGCAACCTGTTCTTACACCCCACCGTGCTGATAGGACAGCTGTCTTCACGTGGAAGGCAACTCGCCCAGAAAGGTTTTTAGTCGATGTACTTACTATTCGTGCAAGGCAGGCAGACCCCTCTTAAGTCACAGGTTGAGTATTCTCAGGGGCAGATGAGGCCAAGTCAGAGTGGGATTCATGGTGAATTTTTGTCCTCCTCAGAGCTACTGTGGCTTGACATCCTTCTTCACTCAACTTGGTCGGTTGAGAGGAAAGTAATAAAAACAGACTCTACTTGGGTTGGTCCCCTGTCTGCCTCGTCTACTTCTTTACTTCAAAGAGGAGCATGCTGGATTATCTGTGAGTGAAATAAGAGAGACACATCAAATGGCCACCGGTTACACATCCTCAAAGCTCCTACTTCAGAGGATGGTGGAGAAGTCCTATCCCTGTCCCCAAAGGACTGGCAATACCCAGAAAGGTTCTCTTGCCCTATGTTTTGTCGCAGGCCAACCTTAGGACCAGCTGCCCAAGAAAAACAATGCTATCCTAGCTGTCTTGGCCAAGATGCTTCTCAGGTTTCCATGGGCATCCATCCTATACCCCTTCAGGAACCTGCTGTGTCCAGCTCTAAGGCCTGTATGGAAATGCCATTCTAATTGGAATTGTCTGAAAAAAAAAAAAAAGACTGTTGATGCTCAGGCTCCAAATACCAAGACTGAAGATAAGTATTTAAATCCTCATAGACGCACAGTCAGGGCACCCGAGGCTCATGGGCTCAGATGCTCCCTCATAGCCCCGACTCTGCGGAACAGGTGGTACTGAGATCCAGGTGGACGTGGACTTCGTCAAAGTGTTACCAAGGCCTGGGTGTGAGCAGACGAAGTAGACTGACAGGTGGTACTGAGCCCAAGGTTGTGGACAGAGAATGGAGAGTACTGAGATGCAGGTGGCTGGGGATAGCACGCCCTGTTTACTGAAGCCCAGGTGGAGCTAGATGGAATGCAAGTGGGGTTGAAAAACAGATGTGTTTGGACTGTGGGTGGGTGGTACCGAGAGTAAGGCTGGTATATCCAGAACGTAGGTAGTTCTGAGACCCACATGAGTGCAGACAGTGTGCAGATGGCATTGAGGTCCAGGTTGGGGTGTGTGTGTGTGTGTGTGTGTGTGTGTGTGTGTGTGTGAATGAAGTACAGGTGGTACCCAGTCCCAGGCAGGTAGACAGGTGTGATTTGGTATCTGGGTGCTCATGATCAGAGACTTACCCTTCAACACATCACATCTGTACTGCTGTTAAGAGGAATATGGCCCGGTAGATACATCAACCTATAAAAATATGCTCTTTGAGCTTGTGAAATTACACCTTTGGTGACTTTTTTTTTTCTTTTTCAGGAAAGATATAATCCCTCAAATAATATCAGGGAAATTTCCCCAATTAGATCAGGGCAAACATACTTTCCAGATAGGAATTTGGTATTAGGATGTTCGTAGGTCCGTGGGTTAGGATGTCAGCTTATCTTTTGGGGGATTATCTTTACCAAGTGACACCCCTCCTTCAGCTTCCAGGGAGCACCCCAATGCTGCCAGACCTTGGATTTATCCCATAAAGACCTATATGATATCCTGCGGCCCTAGCTCCGTACTGTGGCTTACCCCTAAAATGATCCATGGGATTTTTCTCTTTTTGATATATGGAAAATCAGGAAAGATATAATCCTCCAAATGATATCAGGAAAATTTCCCCGATCAGATCAGGGAAAGCATAATTTCTCTGGGACGGCTGAGAGAGAGAGGGAGAGGCTGAGTTCTGTGGGTGCTGGTGGCTTCTCATTTGCTTTGTGCTCTACTCCATGGCCCCTTTTGTTCATTTTGTTGATCCACCCCGTGCAAGTGGACCCCTCCCTATGGTCCACTTAGGGGTGGTGGAGAGCAGCTCAGATGGGGCTATTTAGAGGTGTAGTTGGTTTCTGGGATGTATGGATTAAAGGCACAGAGGCCATGCCTAGTGGATGCTCTCAGGACTGCATAGCAGAGTGTTCATGCCAAAGGCATGTGCATGTATTCGTGTTTGGGGCTGAGGCCTGGCTGGCCTCAAGGGATGCTCTATAACACTCCTAATGCGGTCTGCATACCATTTACCACCCTCAGGCAGTGGGGATCTGGGAGTTCACGGTGATCAATCATCTATTTAATCAATCTGAATTAATAAAGCAGGCAAGGGTGGGCAGGGCCAGGCTCGGTCTGGGGCTTGGTAATTAAAGACAGGTGAAGATGCCTGGTGGGTGCACAGGCGCATTAGCCATCACTGAGGGGAGCTTTTGTACTCAAGAGAGAGAGAGAGTGTGTCCAGGCTGTGGGCACTGTTTCAATGAGCTGCTCGTGCTGGGCTAGTGGGATATGGCAGAAACTGCTCTCCACCCAGACTTCCAGTCAAAGCCCTCAGTTTCTGAAGAAGTTTTTGTGTGTATGAAGGCTTTTCAAGTATACACGTAGGTCGAGCACCATGAGAGCTTGTCTCAGGGGGCCGGACCATATTCTCCTTCCTTCGTAGGCTTGGACAGTGGATGAAGTCTAGCTTAGAAAACATTCTCGCTCTCGTAACCAAGCCTGATTGTTGTAATGTTTGCCCTGTAAGATTCAGAGAACGGGTACACCAAGAACTCGGTGGCTTAGCCTAAGAACCCTGGCCGAGGGCTGGAGCCAGCTGAGGTGTAGGCGTGGTGGCGGGAGTGCAGAGATAAGAGATCCATGAGAACCAGAAGGCACACTGAACTCTTAAAGCCTGCTCCCTAGGATGTGCTCCCTCCAGCAAAGCTGCACTTCCCATAACCTTTCTACACAGTGCCAAGTGTTCAAATGCTTGAGCCTACGGGGAGACGCTTTTCATTAAAAACCACATCTGCTCTCCTCTATTTCCTGTCTCCCCAAGATTTACAGCCTTTGGGGTCTTGTGCCGTCTCCAAGTGTCCCGAGTTGTTGTGAACACATGCCTATCTAGTGCGACCTCTCTTGCTGCCCCAGAATCTCCTGTATATTGTAGCCTTCAGACAGCAGATAGTCTGTCCATCCCTGAAGACAGGACTAAGAACCAAAACTCCCATTTGCTACCCGAGCTGCAAGTGGCTTGGCTTTAGGCTCCATTTCTTATTCTTGTAAATTTTTTTTTTTGAAGAAAAGGGGCAAATATTTTTCTTCTTTTAAAAGGAGCATCAAGCTTCTGCTCATTTCTTAACTTACAATGTTCCTGAAAAAAGCAAAGTATTAGAATGGTATCATTTGCTTTGAGTTATCAACTTCCGACCTCTGTATGGAGGAGCTGGCAGAATGAAATGAGGCATCCTCCATTCAGAGCAGCAGCCTTTTTGGGACTAAGTGGGCACAACTGTATATTTTCTTACCCAGCATGGCACACTCTCCCTGGTTTCCAAACAGTGCCAATCCAAATGTAAAGATAAAAGCAATTCTACAACAATACAATTTGCGCTTACGTTAATAACGTCATACAGGAGCCAAGTTGACGGTCTCCACTGCCGGAGCTACCCAGTGCTGGATCCACAGCGTTTTCATTGGTGGTTCAGGTGGTTTGGGATAGGAAGGCCTGAACAGGTGGCGAATTCCTGGGGCCATTGCTGTCGCAGCGCCCCACCCTGCACTTTGCCTAGCCCCCATCCCCACCCAGCCTACTACTGCTCTGGCTTCAAGGCATGCTGCAGATGACGGAGATGACATCATGGAACATTCTGGAGGTCTCCAAGGCCTTTCCAGGGTAGGTGCAGATGCTCTGCTGTATTTATTACAGACTGGACGTTGTATCCCCACAGCTGCTGCCCTGCTGCCCTCCCCACATTCTGGCTTTCCTATACTGGGAGAGGATTCCTCCTGGCTCGCAGCCATAAGTCTGTGCTGAGTCTCATCTATACTAGCTTCTGCGGAGTGAGCTCATCTACATACAATGGCTTGCGGTGAATGAGTTCAGCTACATTGGTTCATGGTGAGCTTCCATCTACACTGGCTCATGACAGTTCATTTACATTGGTCCAAAAAGTGTGAACTTTTGCCTGTAGTGGCTGAAGATGGCTCTCTGTTTACACTGGGAAGGGAAAGTCACAGCTGTCCAGTTGGTTGCCAAGTGGTTGCCTGGGTCCTGTCCCTAGATCCTGTATCTTTTTTGGGGTTATACTGACCCTGCAGCTTGGAGGTCAGCCCAAGGTGACTGTTTTGTGAGTTGATTACTGGTTCTTTGATTATCATGCTACTGTGCAGCGGATCCTTTCAACCACTTTAGTAAATAGGCTTTTGGTCCCTGATACTGGCTATGAATTTATAGGGCTAAATTCAGCCGGAGTGTAACTGGGCCTTGGGTTTTAGGAAAAGCTGTGGGATCCAGGTATAGGTGCCATTGTGCACCATAGGGAAAGGAGCCCGGGCAGAAGAGTGGATCTCTAGAGGGGTTGGTAGAAGGTCAAGGAGGTAGAGGACACAAAGTGCTAAGAGATCAAAAGGAAAAGGTTTGGGTGGAAGCGAGGCTGTGAGGAGGTTGATGGAAACAGAGAGGAAACAAATGGGCTTTTACTGCCCTGGGCTTCACTTCCACTGACAACAGAAGCAGCTGAGGCAGGAGGGAGAGGAGGAAGGGGGATTCGGGAAGCTCAGCCCTGAAGGCAGGATTTCTGCACTAGGAACCCTGGGGAGATAGAGGCTTGCTGAGCTATTTGAGCCAGACTAGGGTCAAGGGTGAATACAAGGCCTCAGTGAAGGAGAGCCTGGAGGCCTACCTCAGCCATGTCAGGGAATAGACAAACCAGACAGTTGGTCCCATGCCTAGACCATCCAGGATGGCATACTTGCCCTGGGTTCAATATCCTTCTAGACGCCTGAGCTTTGGAGAACGTGGAGCAGTAGAGCAGGCATTGTGGGTGTATGTGTGGGGGGCTAGGGGCAGTGAGTCAGACTCAGGCAAATTACTCTTCAATTTCTTCTCTCTGAGCAAACTTACGCTCTCCTCAGTCCTTACATTAAATTGAAGATGTTGCTGGTAACACCAGAGTCTTCAGCTGGGATCTGGGATTTACTCTGGAGTCTGACTGACCCAAGAAGAAACCAACTTACTTATGTATAGTATGGGGGCTGCAGTTCTCTCAAAATTCTAGGCCATACAGTTGGTCTGACAGGGTTCCGACAGGAGCCCAGCAAGGTCTTTCTCACAGGAAATGCAGATTGTGAGGCCTGGTTTTGTGACTTGGAGAAATGTTTTTCGTCTCTGCTGTGGGGTGGTTGGAGACTCCATCCAAGTTCTAGAAAAATTTGTTTGTTTGTTTATAGAGGCAGGGTCTCTGGTTGACCTGGAACTCACATATAGACCAAATTGGCTTTGAACTCACAGAGATCCACCTGCATTTGTATTTATTTAACTGTTGGGATTAAATGTGTGTACATGGCCTGAGAATGTATTTTTTATATTTAGGATTCCTAGCTTAGATAGGGTACAGGCAATGAAGGTCGGAGCCTGGCCTGGGAGAATGACCCCCGGACCACTGGCTACATACAGTTCTCAGTCCCCTAGGATTTTCCTTTCTCATCCTTGAACGTTTTTGTTTTGTTTTGTTTTGTTTTGTTTTTTGAGTCAGGGTCTCTCTATGTAGCTATGGAACTCTCTGTGTAGAGCAGGGTGACTTGGAAACTCAAAAAGATCCCCCTCCCTCTGCATCCTGAGCCGCTGGGATTAAAGTTGTGAACCCCGGTCAGCCCTGAATGTTTTTTTCATGTCCAACTTTTCCAAGTCACTTTTGAATTTTAAAACAAATTTTAAATGACACAAAACGTAGATTCCCTAAAAGTCAGCTTCTTCTAGTGTCAGCATTGTGAACCTGTGGCTTGGTGTCAGCTGAGCTGGCTGGGCGTGTGGCCTTGGCCTCCATTCCCCAGTGGGTCCAGGGCTGGATTCTGTTTATGGAGTCTCAGCTCTTTTCATCTTGAGGAAGCACTTTGTTGCTTCACTCCAAAATAGCTTCTGCAGGAATAGGCTGTATTTTTAGGACACAGGAAAGGCTTGGGACAGACCCTGTAAGTCTCTTAGGACCAGCTGGTTTCCTATTGCTTCTCAGAAGCAGGCTTTGCATCCTCATAGGAGAGAGAAGACCACCGCCCATAATGAGAGGTAGTATGAGGCTGTGGGACACTCCTGGAGGCTGGTCATTTGGTGGGCAGTAATTACCCTGGGTCATGTCACTCTTCCTAGCTTGTGGTCTTAGGTAAAACAATCTTATCTGACAGAACTGGAGAAGAGTTAAATGATGCTCAGGAGCACTTTAAAAGGAGCTTGTTCTAGAAAGGAAAGTGATGTAAAAGCACTCCGGAGTCAGAGATCTAGATGTGGACCAGCTATCAGGCAGGGCCATTCTTGAGAACCAAGTCCAAGCCCGGGGTTCCTTATGACAGGTGCCAACTGAGAGACAAGAGGATGGCAGGAGGGCCATAGGTCATCCTAAGTTTCTAGCAATACAGATCTGACTTTCAGCAGTGGCCCCTCTTTTCCTGCATTTGGGAGTCACATATTTTTGTTTTGTTTGCTTTTGACAAGCAAGGGGGAAGTTTACTGAGACCTCAGGAGAAAGTTATCTTTATAGACGGAAAGGGAAAGGACCTCACTCACTATACGTCAGGCTCAGCAAACAAAAGCCTCTTGGCCAAAAGACTTCCTGTCACCAACCCCAGAGGCTCCCGTCCCCTACGATCTTTCCAGCCAGCAAAGGCTGAGAGGAGTGTTTGTGACAGAAGCGTCCTTCTGCTCTGCTGGTTTCTACAGAAGAGACTTCCAGGGACCTAGACTTAGATCTGAAAGGAAGTAAGAATCTACCATGCTTCCAAAAGCACTTGGTTGGAACACAGGCCTCTGTGTTGTTGTGACAATGAGTTGCCACCCAGCTGTGGTTGTGAAGGCTTCCAGTCTACAGATAGAAAGCCATGTTCTCCAGTGCATGAGGCTCTCTGACCTGTGCCATATCCAGCTCTTCCTGGTGTTCTTGGGCCAGGGCAGCAGAGGATGAGGATCCCTGTCGCTCTGATAGACTCCCAAGTGATTTGGACAGTAGTCTGGATTCACTGAACTCAAATAACTCATCCCTTTGCAATGATGACCTAGGGCAGGGGACCGGCAGTGTTGATGAACATACCCACATCCACTTAACTATGAGACTTTACACCCTGTCCAAGGCCAGTGAGATGAGGCCAGGCCTGCACGCACCGCTGGATCCCGCATGGCGGCACGTGTCTCCGACTGACTAGGCATAATTTTAGGGTAAGGCATTCTGTGGGAGAGGAGAGCTGTGGCTCCCTGGACTGGAGCTCTGCAGGCATCTACCTGGCATCAGAATTGCTGAACCCTGGGGCTTCTCGAGGGACCCTGTTGGGAACAGGGATGATCTGTCTCCCACTCAGCGTCTTACTTCATACAGAATCCAGGGACAGGTCAATTTCCTGCTGGTTGCTTCTTTCCTCTACTGCTTTCTGAGTGGCTGGTTTCCAGGCTCATCTTCATAGTCCCCTGAGAGGCTGGTCCATTCTGAGTACTAGATGGACCAATAGTGTCAGTCCCATGTTTCCTGATCTTGGCCCCTTCACCTACTTTCCACACCCTCGATTTCCTTGTCTTCCCAAGAGGTCTGACGTCAGACCCCCATGGTATCAGTGGGAGTAGCTCTGGCCAATGCTGGCTGTAGTAACCCTGGGCAGGGCCCCTTACAGCCGATGAAAAGCTCATCAACCCTTCCTCCACTTAACTTCTGCGATGTGTATTGTAGCTGAATTAGCTCCGGGTACCCGGATGCACTGTACCACACAATCTCCTACTCAGTACTTTATCCCCCAATGGATGCTCTTGCTTATCTCTAATGCATCTTAACTATTTTCTCAGACAGTGGGCAAGTGCACTGCTCATCCATCCCGTGAGGCTGCTGTGTATTATGTTGCACCAAGGCTGGGGTCCCAGGTAACTTGGAAACATTAATTATCACGCCACAAAATGTGGGCATTAAGGAGGATTTGGCCTCATCTTTGTCAGGAACGAACAGCTGTGCAGGTGGTCTGATTGCCGCCAGCTTCTGCCCCGAGCTCCCTCAGTGTCTCAGTTTTAATTTTTTAAAAAGTGAAATCTCTGTTTTCTTCTGAAAGACTGATTTTGTGTTTTGCCCTCTCCACCTTCTTTACGGAGAGGAAATTTTACAAAAGTTCAAAGTCAGGATGGGATTAGGGTCTTGGCTCAGAGGAAGAGAAATTGGATAGGTGTACACATCTTTGCTTGCCTTTCCCACTCCTAATACAGGCAGGACACACACACACACACACACACACACACACACACACACACACACACACACCTAGAGGTAAACATCTAGTTTTCAGACCCTGCTGACTTTTGACATACCACTCAGTGCAAATGGCTCCATGACACACTTGGGGTCTCTAGGTGTGATTAAATTTAAAGGGTGACTATGTCCATTGGAGGTAAAAATATTCTGAATGTCATGTCCATTTGATGTCAAGGTGTTTTGAGGCCCCTGTCCAGTTGAGATGAAGGTGTTCTAAGCATCATATCCAATGTTTCCTGGCTATGTCTAGTTGACATGGAGGTGTTCTGCGGGTCATGACCCCCTAAGACAAGGGCATTGTGAGGGCTCTGAACTGTTGAGACAAGAGTGCTTTCTAGTTGTGTCCTCTGGAGATGAGGGTCTCATGTTGTGTTCGTATCGAGTGATGCCACCCTGCTTGTGAGCAGCTTCTCTGTGTAAACTAAGTTCTGTTTCTCCGTCATGGTACCCATCTCAGGACAAGGGAACCCCAAGAGGACCTGGCACTTGAACTGGTACTGCAACTTTCACAGAGCCTCTTTATAGTCTGCTTTTCTACTAGCCTCGGGTGCTTTCTCTCTTTGAGAAGTTCCACTCTGACTTATAACATCCATACCAGGAAGCCACGCTCTTGCACAGACTGGCCCGAGCATCATGACTTCTAAGCCACAGAGCAGACCAAGGCTGCAGCTCGTTCTAGGGCTTCAATCCCAGATCATTGTTTTTCTGACTCAAAGTCATTTTCTTTGTCTAGAGCAGGTTCTCAAGCCCACACCTAGGGGGTTAGACCTTCCTGGGAGAGTCATCGCACATGCCCTTGGAGCTGGCCTGGCTCAGCTTCCCCAAAGGCTAGCCCTTTTCCTTTCTGAGGCTTAGCTTATATCTGTGACGCGCTTACCACCTCAAAGGTAGAAGTTTCCAGTGTTTCTATTTTTTTTTCTGCCACAGCAAATAGTTTCACTGAACGTAAGGCCTGAAGAGATGGACGCATGGTTAGGAGTACACCCCTAGTCTTGCAAGGGAAGAGTTTGCACCCAGCACTCATGCTGGGCAGATCACAACTACCTATAACTCCAGACCCAGAGATGCTGGCACCTCTGCTAACGTTCTTAGAGCACCGTCTACCTGAGCGGAGAGCAGGGCACTGTGTTTGCTCTGGGGGCCTAGGGCAGGGGTTCAACTTCCTGAGCTATGTGGGAGGACAAGGGCAAAGGGAGTGGCTTCCAGCCACACCGATCTAAGCTCTTATGGGTGGCCAATGAGGGACTTTAGGGCTTGATTGTACTCAGCCCTTTGGAGACACACCTGCAAGGGTCATGCAGACGGTAGCAGCCCAGGCTGAGACTCTGGAAGCTGCAGGAAGTCAGGGATTTCTAAGGGAAGCAGAGCATCTCAGCGATGGCCCAGGGTCCACAGAAAAGACCCCTGGGACCAGGCTTTTGATGACTGTTCTGGTGCATCATGGGAAAAGAAAGCAAAGCATGCTACAGAGCATGAGGTGTTGGCGTTGCACTGGAGGCTCAGGCAATGGGCAAGTGGGACTCAGAGGTTATCCTGGGGGATTTGAGGACCAAGTCTGAGGTGGATTCACCTTTCTGAGTTTGAGGCACACATGGTCCCAAGAAAAATGGCAGGTTTTTGCTTCAAAAGCTGTAAGTTTGGTGGGAAGGTGGTGTGTGGCTGGGAGGCCCGGAGGTGGTTGGAAGTTTTTAGGAGAGATATATAGATATTTGGGCACCGATGGCTGTGTCCCTCACCCATTATCTCTGAACTACCAGACACCTTGGTGATGGACAGCATAGCCTCCAGTCAAGACTTTTACTGGGAAAACTTGCAAGTATTGTTAAATGGTGCCTTTGGAAGGGTAGCCCAGTACCAGAAGCTCTGGTTTGTAAGAAAAGGAGTCTCTCTCTGACCCATTCCTGGGGCAATGTCTGCCTCATCTCAGTACCAGAATGCCAGGGTGCAGTTTCATGGGATATTTCAGGCATTAAGGCTGCATGCCCAGCAGGGCAAGATACCTGCCCCATAAACTCCTAGGAGGTGCTACTTTTATAGCTGTAAGTAGTTGCTGGGATTTGAACCGGGGCCCTTTGGATCTGCAGTCAGTGCTCTTACTGAGCCACCGCTCCAGTACGAGGTACTACTTTTGTTTATTACAATGAGTATGTTCGTCCTTGAAGTCCTGGGGCATCGATACCATGTCAGAGAGGCTTGTGTTCTCTCAGAGGGCCTGTCACTAACACCTGACACCATGAACCTGGCATGTTACATGACAAAAATGTGGAAACACTGAGCTGGGAGCAAGCATGGGTATGCGGATATGGGGTGCAGGGGTTTATGTTTTTTAGTCTTTTAATGATGTAAGAATTGAGCCCCCAGTAGCTTTTCTAGCATCCAGGCTGAGAACGGGAGAGTGGGGAGGTGAAGAGACATGGTTCAGCTATGCTGGTAGAGTTTCTGACCGCCTGTAGCTCCTGGGCCTGTTGCCAGTTCTACTCACAGACCAAGCTGGCTTCAAGCCAGGCTGGCCAAGCCAGACTAAGACCAGAGCATGCTCCCAGCTCTGGCTGCTCACTGGCTCACTAGAAATAGAAAAGAGTGTTCATGCCCTCCTGTCAGGGTAAGGCAGACAAAGTCCTGGCCAGGAGAGCTGCAGCACCCAGCCATCCCTGGCCTTCCAGGTCCTTCCTCAGTGCAGGATTCCCAAGGTGTTCTTTCATAGGCAGGACTGAGTGGCAGTGCAGGAAGTCCTCTGCCAAGGAGTCAGAATTTAGCTTAAGGTACAGAACCAGTTGGACCTTGGATATTTCTGCAGCCTGGTGTGTGAGGATAAGGAACAAGTGGATGACGGTACCGTGTCTGTGTCCTGTTCCTGCTCTGGGTGCTGGGGATTGATGCCTCTTCTGTATTGAAGAGGATTTCCTTCTGCATTGTACTGTTTTGTTCCTCAAGTATGGTAGCCCATTCTTTTTTTTTATTATTATTATTTTTTATTTTTTATTTTTTATTTTTAAGGTTTCCTTCTG
>JADRCD010212046.1:5000-27855 GCA_019843815.1 Montemys delectorum | reverse complement strand
TTTTTTTTTTTTCATGATTAGAAACTTTATCATTTTCAAAGTAATGTTGACAAACTCAGCCCAATCCAGAAAAAGATCACTAGGGGGCCAGGCAGTAGTGCAGCATGCCTTTAATCTCAGCACTCAGGAGGTAGAGGCAGGCAGATCACTGTCAATGTGAGGCTGGCCAGTTGACAGAGTGAGTTCCAGGATAGCCAGGGTTACACAGTGTATTTAAACAAGATCCCCTAAAACGATCATTAGGGGCTAGGCATATACATTTGAAAAGCTAGAAGAACTGGGTGTATTGCTCCTGGATAGTAGGTTGCATGGAGGGCTAAAGTGAGGCAGAGGTGACCCTGATATATGGGGAAAGAATAGGCTGAGCACAGAACTAGGACTAGTGTATCCTGTTAGAAAGGCATTTCCAGCACAGACATGACTGGTAAGAACTAGTTGTATGGGGTACTTAGCTCAGTTGTAGCATGCAGGAATCCTTGGATTAGATTCCTAACATCAAATAAACCGGGTGTGGTGGCATACAGCTATAATTTCAGCAATCAGGAAGTAGAGGAGGGAGAATCGAAGGAAGTTCATGGCCATTCTCAGGTACTTAGTGAATTAATCTGAGGCCAGTCTGGAGTATAGGAGGCCTGTCCGAAAGAGGAGGGGTAGTATTGATAAGGTTCACTAGTGAGATGGGAGGTCTCATTAAAAGGGCAACTTAAGGATTCCTTTAAAACCTGTGGGTTGCAGCCGGGCAGTGGTGGTGCACGCCTTTAATCCCAGCACTTGGGAGGCAGAGGCAGGCAGATTTCTGAGTTCAAGGCCAGCCTGGTCTACAGAGAGTTCCAGAACAGCCAGGGCTACATAGAGAAACCCTGTCTCGTAAAAACAAACAAACAAAAGACAACAACAACAACAACAACAACAACAAGAAAAAAAACCCAAACCAAAACACCTGTGGGTTGTGACCCCTTTGGGAGGTCAAATGACCCTTTCACAGGGCTAGGCTAACACCACTGGAAAACAGATTACAAAAAAAAAAATCACATTACAATTTATAACCATAGCAAAATTACAGGTTTGAAGTAGCCATCAAAATAATTTCATGGTTGGGGGGGGGGGGGTGACTCCAACAAAGCTAACTGTATATTAATGAGTCACAGCATTAGGAAGGCTGAGAACCAGTGCTTTAAAACATTTTTATATTATACATGTGAGCCTTCTTTCTTTGCACATTATGTAATTTTTTTCTTTCCCCCTCCCCCTCTCTCCTTTCTTCTCTCTTTCTCCCTCTCTCCCTTTTTGCCTCCCTCCCTCTTCCTCTCCCTCCCTTTCTGCCTCTCTCCTTCCTCCCTACTTCTATTCCTCCTCCCCTTCCTTTCCTTCCTTCCAGCTGGACATTTCCAATAATTTAAGAACGCTTCACCCAGTGCTGTGAACGTTTCTTGTGGTTGATTGTTGACCTATTACATTTTCTACACTAATTTTGTAAAGCCTGTGTTGTTTTTGTTATGAATGGCTTTTGAAGTTCCTGCTCAAGTAGTGTGGGGTGGGGTCAGTTGGTGACCTAAGGTGATTGGAGCCAGCAAGTCTCCTAGCCGTTTGTCAAAGAATCTCAAGGCCATTTAGAAGGACGTCGTTGGGCCTTCTCAGGTCTTTACCAAGTTCATGTATAACCTTGGGCAAACGTGTAACTTTCTCAAATTTTACAGACATATAGAGCTCTTCCATGTATACCATAAGTAGACTTAGCTATGAGGTCTCTTAAGCCTTGGTTTGGCTCAAACATGTACAGCTACCTCACACCTCAAGTGGCTGCAGTGATCACAAGAGATGCTCGGTGGGTCTTTGGCGGACATTTCCAGGGGCAAAGCTACTACATTGGCTGAACTCTAAAGTCACATAAAAACAGCCTAGAGTTCTAAACGGCCACGAGAGATGACAAATAATGGCACTTCTTGTTAGGAATTGTGCTTGTGGAGGGTATCAACTCCATTCTACTCTTCTGTGCCCAGCATCCACTGTGGATGTAGACTGGTTTTCAAGACTAGTGCAGATGAGAGATTGAACAGTGGACATCCAAATGCCTCAAAGCTTTCTGCTCTTCTTGCGACCCAGGTGCCTTCTGGAATAAACACTACTTGGGTTGCTTCAAGTCTTTGGCTAATTCCCAGAGGTCTGAAAAAGTTCATTCTGACCGCTGCTTATGTGGAAGACGCTACTCGGAACTCTTACTGGGCACACGTTGCTCATGTCACTAAATTATCTCCAAGTTTTAGAGAAGATGGAAAGTTGGGCTACTGACTTCCAAGATCTACTTCACTCTAGAACATTTTTTTTTATTAACTAATGTATCTCATTCCTAGCTCATCTTGGATAATACAATTTACTGTACATTTTAAAAGCTAAAGATGATGTTGAAAAATATCAATACTGACTGCTTATAATGCCAAAATATGAAGCCAATCAGGTTGTATATGGCCAACTATCCCTATGGTTTACTTACGAATTTGAAAAAGAAACACTTCCTTTCCTATGAGCTTTCTGCTTAAAATGAATTATTGTAAAGGGAAGGGGGACAATACAAAGATGAAAATAAATAGGCAAAATTTACATTTCAGAGACTATTGAGGTGCCACACGGGCCTTGTGTGACAGCAATATCTGAGGCGTAAGCTTAAAGAAAGCCAGTCTCCTGCACCCGCATTGTTGCCTGGCACCCCCTAACTCAGAGGTAGCCCAGATATGTCCTTGCCAACTCATGTGCTAGGACATTTCTCTCTGACCTTTTACCAATGTTCCAACTTGGTAAACTAGCCAAACCCTGGCCTGAAAGTTCTGTAAAGAATGTTACCCACCCAGACTAATTGCCTCTGGCATTGTTAGGGAAATAAGGAAGAGAATATAGCATTGAAGCTTACAGTATGAGAGGGTTATCCCAGGACAAGGTCAAGTAGAATCCTCATTCTCAGTTGAGGACTACAGCTGAACCACTCCTAGAAATTAGCAAAAGACTTGTCTCTACTAGCCCAAAAGATTAGCACAGTAGGTGGTTTTACCTAGGATGGGCAGGGCCTTGAGCCGAGTGTGTGTGTGTGTGTGTGTGTGTGTGTGTGTGTGTGTGTGTGTGTGAGAGAGAGAGAGAGAGAGAGAGAGACAGCAGTGTGGAACAGTCAGTCAACATTCCAGATAGAGGAGTCTGCATTGAGCATTCGGACTTGCTTGTACTCTGACTAGAACTAGAACTTAGGTAGACTAAGATTTAGATTCATGTAGTCCACAGCCCCCCCCTCCCCGGGCCCAGAGTGCCTGGACCCCAGGGGGGTGCAACACCAGTCGAGATTCAAGAGATTGAGCAGTCGAGCATTCTAGACTTAGCATTCTAGAGTCAGCATTCAAAATTCAAGCCTCCATCCTCTTGGCTGGCTCACTCTAAGCCCTACAGGACTCGGGCCGGGCCCATGTGGCCCGAGCATGCTCAGAGCTCGAGGGTGCTGCACCAGTCCAGAGGAGGTGACTGCTGTTTTTAGACCCAGTGTATTTTAGGTAGCCTCAGATGTACCTCGACTACTGAGCTGCCAGATTTTTCATATCTCTTTTACAATGACTGCAAGAGTCTCATGCCATTTTTAAAAAAAAAAAAAAAATTTAAATAACACACTTCGTATGTCGAGTCTGATTGTCGACGCAGCCGAATCCCGAGCCCACCTGGTCAAGACCCATCGTCCCTCGGAACACGAGACATTGAGGGAATAAAATGAAATAATTGATGTATTGCATTTCAAAGGCTTGAGCCACCAGCATGGATACTTCCTGAATGCTTGGCTTTTTAAATACATTATTAAGTATAGTCACTGTGTTACATAATAGATCTTTTGAACTTACTTTTCTCATCTAATTGAAAATGTGCATCCTTGAGTGGTTCACCTTCCATTCTAAAATTTATCATTAACTAAATATTAGAATGTCTACACTAATTTATCATATGCATTAAAGACTCATATTTATACTTCAATACTGCAGACAGAGACAAAGATCATCAGGCCAACACCACCCAAGGCTGCATTATATTCATTTCCTGAGAAACAGATAAGATAATATGATACATAATTTTCAGCAATAAGGTTAAAAGACATGTCTATCTGTATTAACATTCCACATGTCCAAAAGTAAGAGCTTTGAATTTACATGTAATTATTAAAAAGTAACTATTTCTAAATTATATAAACTATTTATCTGCTCTGTCCGAAGGCTAATGGTCTACCGTCTCAATAGCAGGCAGACATTTTTGGATAGTGATTTCACTTTCCTAAAAAACACTGATGGCCACTTTAGCTCTTGCAGGCAAGGGTTAAAACGATCAGTATTTGTTGGTGACATAATGTTATACTTTGGGGATTTTTCATAATCTTACAAGGTATTGCAACTTGGCTTCTATCTGCTGGCCATTAATTTTTTTCTCCGGCATGTAGACTCGAGCTTTCTAGTCCGTGGGCCGACGCAGAGATCAGAATCTGCACACCTTTTGCTCTAGTAGTGTTCTAGAAACAATTCTGAGCATCCATTAACCCTCTCAATGTCCCAAACAAGTGGCATTGGTTATGTTTCAAGACGAGAGTAGTGGGTCTTCAGTTCATGACCTTTTAACAATGGTACTCCACTGCACCACATTATACATGAGCGTTTTAAAGGTGGATAGACTGATAAAAAAGCTGAGTGGAATGGTTTCAAAGCCTGCTGAACTTTGTAAAACTGTCTTGGTGATTCCTATTTTGGTTTTCTACAGATCACTGCATGCCAGTGCGTGTGCTCATCTTTCTTGCTATGGTAGGAAAGACAGTTTTTGAAAGACTCATTTTATACATATGAGTACACTGTGACGTCTTCAGACACACCAGAGGAGGGCATTGGATCGCATTACAGATGCTTAGGAGCCACCATGTGACTGCTGGGAACTGAACTCAGGACGTCTGGAAGAGCAGTCAGTGCTCTTACCCGCTGAGCCATCTCTCCAGCCCGTGTCATAAATTCTTAAGCACATTGCATTTACTTTTGGTAAAGGCTGACAACCCTTCGCTGTTCCTTTTGCTTTTAAGTTTCTGTCACCAAGAAAGGGTAGTTATTGCAGAGTGCCTGACCATGTTTACAGGACTTCTTTTTGTTTTGACGTCATATGTTACTGGAGTAAAATTACCAACCAGTATTTTTTTTTTTTGCAAATGGAAGAACTTCCTTCCTTCTAACAAGATACATGAAATGGTCACTGATTCTGTGTTTAGTCGCCATTGACGTATGAATTCTTTGTGGGCTCTGGCAAAGCATTCAAGGAGGCAGTAATTTAAATATTTATGAATTTCTTTTTATCCCAGTGGCTATCTTTAGAGGGTAAACACTAAGTCACTTTTACTGGAATCCAAGAACGTTATAAAATAAGCTCTCAGTTAGTCACCTTGATAAAATAAAGTTTCTGTAGCAGAGTAGATTTTTCTAAACTGTGTGCTCACTGTGGACACAGATCCCTAAAGACGACACAGCTGCACAGTGATTTCTCCGGAGGTTGACAGTGCAGTTCTTTTTCGCAGTACCTTTTCTCTGTTTCTTTACTCCATTTTCCTTTGTTATGATTTTTTCCTACTTCCACTTTATTCATGCCTGAGTACTGTGTTTATGTCCCTTCCACCACACACTCACACATCTTTTTTAAAAATAATTTATGGGTTATTGTATTAATTTACATTTCTTATGTTATCCCCCTTCTCCCTCCCCCTGCTTCTATGAGGGTGTGCCCCACCCACCCACTCCCACCTCACCTCCCAGGCATTCCATTACACCGGGGCATCAAGCCTCCATAGGACCAAGGGCCTCTCCTCCTATTGATGCCAGACAAGGCCATCCTCTGCCACATATGTGGCTGGAGCCATGGGTTGCTCCATCTTTGGTTGGTGGTTTACTCCCTGGGAGCTCTGGGGTGTCTGGTTGGTTGATATTGTTGTTCTTCCTATGGGGTTGCAAACCCCTTCAGTTCCTTCAGTCCTTTCTCTAACTCCTCAGTTGGAGATCCTGTGTTCAGTATGATGGCTGGCTGCAAGCAACCTCTCAAGGGACATCCATATCAGAATCCTGTCAGCAAATACTTCTTGACATCAGCAATAATGTCTGGGTTTGGTGGCTGCATATGAGATAGATACCCAGGTGGGGCAGTCTCTGGATGGCCTTTCTTTCAGTCTCTGCTCTACTCTTTGTCCCTATATTTCTTTTACACAGGAGCAATTCTTCGTTAAGATTTTGAGAAGGGTGAATGGCCCCATCCCTCAACCAGGGGCCATGCCTAGCCTGTGGATATGGTCTCTACAGGTTCTCCCTTCCCCTTTGTTGGATATTTCAGCTAATGTCATCCTTGTTGGGTCCTGGGTGCCTCTTGCTTTCCTGCTGTCTGGAATTTTCTGTTGGCTACCCCCAATTCCTCATCCACAATACTATACACTTCTGTTCAATTACCATTCCCCTCTCCCAATTCCCTCCCAACATCATAGCTTCTTCTTTAATTAGTACTGCTGTTTAACAATATGTATGTATAAGTACAACACAATAGTTCCATATAGTGTTACCCATGTGTATATTTGTTTAGGGCTGACCAGTTGGGGTAGGAGAACCCATTAGAGCCTGTCCCTGGAGCAGACTGATTCTCTTTTTCTCTTAAGAGCAGTTGATTGCTGTAGCTCTTCATTTAAGAGTAGGGCTTTTTGAGATCTCTCCCATCCAGTTTGGGATGCCAACTGGTGTTGTCATTATGCCAGCATTTTAGGCACCGTATTGTTGCGATTTCCTAGGTGCAGCTCCTTGTAATATATAGATGACACTATCTTGTCATTGACGTATTGTTTCTCTGAATCTTAAAAAATCTTTCTTCTACCCTGCTTCTGGGATGTTTCCTGAGCCTTAGGTGAAGGGCTGGTGTTGTAGCTGCATCAGGAGGGAATGAGCACTCTACAGACAGTTGTTATCTGTGTTTTGACCAGTCGTGGATTTGTGGGTTTCCTTCTGCTACAAAAAGAATCTTTGGTGAGCAATGAGAGCAAGCAAGGTCATGGGCTATAGATAACCTACTGTTGCCATATTCCCAATTGCTTTCTAAATACCTGTCTCCACAGCTACAGGGCACAGCTCTCCTTCTTCTTCTGTTTACCTTATTTTCCTTTAGAATTGTCTTCTCTTATATGCTGTAGATTCCCATTAGACTCTTTTCATAAAACTTGTCATTGACAATAACCTTATTAATTTTTTCCTCAAGTATCCATGACCTGTATGGGCACATATTATATGTGTTTCAGATCCTTTATGGTAGGATGGATGTTACAGCATGACAGTAAGTGCCCCATAGGTCCTCTCCTTGTGCAGTGCTCAGAGGCAGAGACGCACGGAGGTCTATCCCTTGCACTAGCATGTTTAGAAGCAGGCTGCTGAGGTGATTTGGATTTGGGTGGAGGGCGGGGGAAGTCTCTGACCAAGTGAGGCATTGCTACAACTCAGCAATGCCACAGACAACAACAACGACAATCACAACAGAAATAATGATAGCAACAGAAATAGTCTAGGTAAATCTAGCTCATTAGTCAGCAGACTACAGCCTTTCTGTGCATGGAACTTCATAGCAAGGCCCAACTGCACTCATTAGCTATTGTCAGTGTCTGTTTTTGTATCACACTGGAGGAAATTCGAAGCTGCAATCTAGACAGTATAGGCCGCCAAGCCTAAAATGCTCCCTATCTCGCCCTCTGCACATACACCAATTGTTTGCCAACTTTCTTTAGATCATAGTTTCTTAAACTGTGGCTCACGGTCCCACCTGGGGTGTTATGAAAAGTTTGGCAACAGTAAAAGGTCTTTAAATGTGCCACGATCAAAATGTAATGTGACGTCAAACCTGTAATGGATCCTAGGTATTTCTGGTAGCGTGTGCCTATGCCATTTCTCAGGATTTACTGCATCTGTGGTTTGGTGCACACTTGTGTATTTGCACTGCACTTGTGCTCGTTCAGGCCATACAGAGCTAACGACATTGCCTGAGACAGGTCACTCAGACATGTGATTATCGTACACTACAGATTGCAGTGTATAGTCTGCATAAAGAGACTCCTGTGCATTCAAAGAAACCTTGTTTTTATTTTTGAAGACAAGTTTTCTCTATGTAATAGCCATAGCTGTCCTACAACTCGCTTTGTAGGCCAGGCTGGACTTGAACACACAGGCAATCCATATGCCTGTGCCTCTGGAGTGCTGGGATTAAAGGAGTGCACCCCCACATCCCCAGTTGAAACATAAGATTTTAACTGTGAGAAAATACTATTTTTCTATCATCATTCCATATTATGTAAAATTATACTAATGTATATTATACTGTGTAAGAATTTGGTGTTTAAAATTGGTGTTTTAGTTACTAATTTTTTTAGCGTATTAAAAATTATTAAACACATGCTGATTGGGATTAGAATAGAATTTCCAGTAGTTCCTCAAATGGACTTAAACATACTTCTGGCCACTATGTATTTTATTCCAAACAATATCATTGGCATTGAGGTTATAAAATAAAATACTGATCAACTTTTAAACACATGGTGTAGGTTCAAACATTGCAATGGAAATGTTGACCCAAGACTCAAATTTTTATGTAAAAAGCTACAAGCACACCCCTTTGTATTATTAAGCAAATTGCTTTGGCCTTTCATAAATGGTAAATTTATATACATACTAAAATTTTAAAATATGTCTGTCTGTCTGTCTGTCTGTCTGTCTGTCTGTGTTTGTGTCTGTGTCTATGTCTGTGTCTGTATCTGTATGTGTGCCCTCATGAGTGTCTGTAGTCACACTAGCCTTTGCTCAAGTTCTGGTGCCTTCCTGTCACCCTCTGCCTATTTGTTTAGACAAGGTCTTTCTCTGAACCTGAGGCCACCTGCAAACCCATAACCCTATCAATCCTCCTGTCTCCGCTGCTCTGAACTTGGAGTTACAGGCATGCACAAGACACCTGGCTTGTTTCGCAGGTGCTTGGATCGAACTCTGGTCCTAATTGTGAAACAAGTGCTCTTAACAGCCGAGATCCCTCTCTAGTCTCAAAGAACTTTTAAAATACATTTCTTTATGATTTATTATGAGCAAATATTTTATTGGCGTAGCTATTAAATAAAACTATATGCCCAAGGTTATATTATGTTACTCAAGTGAAAAGCAGTCACCATTACAAACTATTTAATACGTTGTGCTCTAGACACTCGGTTTTATATCAGTGACTGTGTGTGGAAAATAAAAGGATGGTGGACAGAATGAGCTATTGGGGCTTTTCAAGGTGCTCACCACACCTTGGCTAAGGGTCAGTTTTTTAAAGTTCCTAAATTTAACTAACTGATTAGATTGTTCTTTTTTCAAAGCACTAGTTTTGACAATTTAGCACTGCTTATATTATTTCTTTTTCTTTTCTTTTCTTTTTTACAGGGTTGTGGGAAGAAGATGTATTCCTTTTTGAGAGGAACCAAACAATTGCAAGTACTAAGGTTTCTGGGGATCTCCATTGGTGTGACACAAATCCTGGCCATGATTCTTACCATTACTCTGCTCTGGGCTCTGTATTATGATAGAAGGGAGCCTGGGACAGATCAAATGCTATCTCTGAAAAATGATACTTCTCAGCACTTGTCATGTCACTCTGTGGAACTGTTAAAACCAAGTCTTTCAAGGATCTTTGAGCATACGTCAATGGCAAACAGTTTCAATACACACTTTGAGATGGAAGAATTATGAAGAATGTCAAAGAAGGAAATCACAAACTTGTGGGACTAGTGGATTTGGGGGTATACAGTTATCTATTTCAGAAATTTTAGACATATTAATAGTCTAAAAAGGAATGTCTAAGCATATAATTTCTCCATTCTTTAAAATGAAGATTCCACAGATTAATACACAGACTAATTAGTGCCCTTCAAAATGCTGAATCCAGAATTCATAACAACAGTGTGTGTTTTCTTTCTTTTTTTTCTTCTGAGCATAGTTATGTTTTGAGGTGATACAGTTTGACCAGTGTTTATGCATCCATTCACAGAAATGAACCCTCATGGTGGCGCTGGAGCTGGAGTGAAAGTTAACTAACTCCTCTAACTAACCTATAAACTGTCCACTGACTGCTAACATAGGGACTTAGTGCTAAAGACCTGATGATGTACTGTTTTGATGATGATTTGATTATATAAAAAAGTCTTTCAAGATTGGTGACTACCTAAATATTATTTTTGTTGGTTACTAAAATAATCTTATTAATAACATTTGTAAGAGCTAACACATTGTCTTAAACTTATCAGGGATATATATGTATATAAGTCTGTGCCGAGTCTGTATAATTCAGTAGATTTCAGTTCTTATAATTTTATGAATAACAATATTTGAAGATGACAAAATTGTCTTATACAGCACCATTACTTTTGTCTCTTCCAACGACAGAGCTTTTAAATTCTGTCTTGGTTCTGTATTATATCTTTAACTGTTAATTTAAGTTGTTAACCACTAATTTTGGAAATTACCAGTGTGATACATAAGAATCATTGTAACTCTGGCTGAAGGAAGTATTAACGACGGAATTTACACATAGTCGATTCATCAACAATTCAGATGCTTTTTTCCTTCCAATAAACACTTTGTCAAAGAGCTTATTTTTTTCTTTTGCAAACAAGAAGGAACAACTTGAAGTCCATATAATTTTACAGAGAAACAACATTCTCTGCAGAGATCCTTGCTTTAAGAGAATCCTTGCTTTATTTCATCAATTAATACACTGTAGCAAATTATACAGAATATTAATTTTTTTTACAAGAGTAGAAGATATTTATTTGAAACGGGAAAAGTGCATTTTACTGTATCTTGTGCATTCTGTTCATTTCTTGGATTACGGAAAGAAAATTAATACAGGTGTCAATAAATATTTTCTAGATCATGATGGTTTGTGCCTATTTACTTTCGAGACAAGGGCTCACTATATAGTTCTGGAAAGGGTGACCACTTTTATACACAACAATCGCTTTATAAGTGAAGAGACTAGCAAGGGAGAGGATGCAAATGAGAAGAGCAGGCATGGGGCAGGGGTGAGGGTTGGGGCGGGGGGAGGGTCTCCATGATTGGAAATAATGCAGCCCACAGTCTCAAGACATGTTTATCAAGTTGCTCCCCCACACCACCGCCATCTTCATGGATGCCTGGAGTCAAGTATTGGGTTCAGGTTGAAGTGCAGCACTGAGGGCATCCTCAAGAGCTCACCTGAAGACAAGGAAAGGAAGAACAGCATGTCTGGGTGAGGGTGGCTTCACGTGAGATCATAGCCACAGGCCCCAGCCACAGTGGACACTGTAGACAGACTTGAAGCCCCATGCTTTGAGCCCTTCTGGAGCTTTCTTATGTTTCCACATGGGATGAGGCCTCAGAGCTCCGGAGGCAGCACCATGAGCAAGTTGTGCAGTGAGGGTCGTAGACCCAGCCACAGAGGTCTATTCTTTCGAGTTAAAGAAATTCGAGTGTTTGTCCGGGGCCTGCCTCTTTCTCTGTGTCCTCTGCCATTGCAGGCATCACTGGCCCCAGGATGCACCCAAGTGCTGGGGCTCCTTCACTTCTTTACAAGTTCCCACTGGCCAAGGTGTCAGTAGCACTGTCCAGCTTAGTACTTGGCATAGCTGTTCTTACTATCCACCTACAGAGAGAAGAGAGAACGGAAAAGTGAGAGCCTTAGGTCAGCCTATGGGTGAAGGACAAAAGACCACACACACACACACACACACACACACACACACACACACACACACAACTCTATACACACACACCCAAGGGGCATTGTTCCTGTTTCAAGTCTTCCTAGATAAGGGTCAATGGCCCAAAGCAAAACAGGTTTTATGAGACCTTCATATATCCCATGTGATCGAAGTCAAAATGGCTCCTCTTCTTATTTTTGGCACCGTGCAAGGGTGGCAGTGAGGTGCATTGCAAAGTATAAAATAAAGTCTACAGACCTTTCCCTCCAAGGATTGAATACGATATTAGTAATTTTCAAATTCAGCAACTAATATGGAAGCTACATTTTCACTGAAAAAGAGACAGGATGTCTTTATTTTTTTCAAGTTTCTATTTTTGCTAGGCACATTCGGTATAATACATCACTTCTGTTCATTTATCTTCTCAATTTCAACTCCTTGGAGGGGAAAGGCTGGAAGATCAATTAAGCCCAAGAGTTCAAGGCAAGCCTGGGCAATGAAGAGAGACTCTTGTTCTTTAGAGGGAAAGAGATGAAGGGAGAGAAAGAATATGGGGTTATATAGGATGAAGCATCAACAAATCACTTCCTCAGATTTCACCTATGATAACCAAGTAATTGACAAAGCTCTGCATTTTATTTGATTTGTTTAGATAGCTGTCAAGTTTGCTTGCATCTCTTTTGATGGATCTCACAGTCATATAACATGCTTATATCATATTGAGCTTAGGGGGGAAAACACCCGTCTTCAAAATTATAGGGATTGACTTTTTAAAATAGGTATTTTGATATATTATCCGATTTAGTACCCTCTAGAATAGTCACCATAAATTTAGACAATCATCTTCTATATAATACATTTGCTTAATGGGAACAAATGACATTTATAGCCATGGTCCACAAAGGCCTCTTATGGTAGCAGTGCACCTGGAATAATAAAACCACAAGGAACTCTACAAAGTGCATTTAATTCTGTGGAGTTGAGGGAGTTCTCTGTTTGGGTACAGTAGGGGAAAACTGTTAACTATGTTTTTGGGAACTTTTAAAAGCTTTTTTGGGTAAAATTACAAGTTTTAAAGTAAAAAAAAAATAAGAGATTATTTTTAGATTGGTTAACAGGCAATTGAAAGCACCTCTGAGAATATGAGAAGGCAATTAGAGATGATGTCTGTTATAAAACTTATAAAATCTGGGTTAGAGACCTTATGATAACACTAGGAAATGTAAATAAAGGAGTGCTCAGTGAGTGTGGCCCTATGAGCCAGGGGAGGAGGGAAGAAGCTGGAGGCTGTTCCACCCAGAGAAATGGTCCTTGAGCAGAGTCAATGGAGGAGAGCCTACTGTGCTCATGGTACATTCCATGAGCCAAGGCTCTAAGATTTCAATAAATAAAAACAAGGTTTTGAGGATATGATCTGTAGATCGTGTGAATGGCTGCACAGCGCAGACAGAAGGCTGGAATGAACACCTGGGGAAAGGAAGTGGGTGAAATGTGGATTTGAGGCTTCGTTCTGTGGATTCCCATGATGAGCTGCTGAAGTGTTTTCAGAAAAGGAAGTGACGCGTGCATGACTCAGAACTTCACTGTTTTATCCAAGCAAGAGGGATGGGGTTCAGGGGAACAGGTGTGGCCATTGTGCTAGTCCCTGGGGACAAGCCATGCTTTACCCTGGACTAAGGAATCTCTGGAGGTTCAACTCTGCAAACTCTCGTAAAGAGCAGACCTTTCCTGGGCTTGTGCAGAGAAAGATCCTCACTGGGAAAATGAAAGTCAAGGAACAGGGTGACTACTATTGAGTGATTCTCTGCCAGGCAGCCACAGATTGACATTGGGGTTACATGATAGAAAAGAAAGGAACCAATATTTCTACATTTTGTACCGGGTATGCTAGCAATAGTGTTAACTCACACAGAAGGCTAGAGGAGAATGGAAGTGTGGATGGGTAATTCATTTGCTTTGGGATGTGCTGACTTGGGGGTGCCCGCAGGACATGCAGATGGAGAAGTCTACGGGCAGCTGTAAATTCCAGTCTGCCGCTTAGGAGAATACACTGTGGAGCCTGAGAATTTTTATGCATTGCTTTCCCATTTCAGGAAGTCTGACAGAAAATGGGCTGCGGACCAAATCTCATGAAGAGAATCCTAAACAGGATGCTACAACAGCATCTCTTTGTCTGAACTCCTATTCCTACTGATGCGTCAAAGGAGGTAAAGAAATGAGAAATAAATAAGCTACTGAATCTTCCATGACAAAAAAGCCCGCCTCCTTTTAGAAGAAAATACTGCCAGCTGCCATGTTGCTTCAGTCACCCCCGTTCTTATCATCCTGTGATTTAAAAGTCCATTTCCCTTTACTATGAACAAAGTTCTCACCCAAGCAAACCCCAGAATCATATACAGAAGAATCTCCAACATCACCTTGAATGTTCTTTTATTTTCCGTTTTAATATGCTAATTGCAGGCTTCTGTCCATTCACAGGAGCCTCAAAACTGGCAGGCACAGCCTGCCATGTACCAGACACAAATTTCCTCTGTTCTCTATGCTGATTTTTCACTTTGTACGCATCATTAGTTCCATTTTACCAACCAGGAAGAGCAACTTAAGACTATGGATCTCCTACATACTAACTCAGCACTCTGATTTCCTACTCTTCACTTTGTTACACGGCGTCTTTTTCAGCCTGTGGTTGAGTCTCAGCTTGGTCCCCCAGTGAGGAAGCCAGATCCTTCTGCATGTAATTCAATATCTCCAGGCACAATTGTCCTTCAAAGTCTCCTTCCTTCAGAGTAACACTTTTATCTATCTAATTGCCTCCTCGCTACTTATCCAGAATAAGTCCAAATCATATGAAGTTTTAACTGACGGGCACGCATTGCTCTCTGTCTCTCTGTTTTCTGCTGTTCTACTACTAGCACTGTCTCAGGAATGCCTTCTTCATGCCTTCCTGTAAATCCTACAGGACCCCACTCTTAACCTTAGTCAACATGGTCCTGCCAAATGACATTAACCTAGAGGGTCCTTATTTTAAGGAAGACAGAACTGTCTAACTCAGCAGCGTATGTATCCTTGATAACTTACTTTGCGACTTATAACTCAGCCATTAGCTGTCCTAAGATTTGTTCCCATCAGTGGTTATAAGAAAGCAATGGCTGATTTCTTATGTTAGAGAGTTCAGAATACTAACTGGCTAAATGAAATAGAAGAGAGTTTATATTTTAGGAAGCATGTGTATAAACAGTCCCAAGAGCATCAGCCCAATGGCTTTCTCTTCTGCCCCCTTTCCCAGTGCACACTGTTATATTCCAGGAAGCCTATGTCACTTCCAGCCTACCAGCCCATGTGTAAGGGAGGCTGGCAAATTGTCTTCAACCTGTACAACCATGCACGCCGCTAAGGGAAACTGTATGATCAGCCTTCAGCTCTTACAGAATCAAGGCTTCTCTTCGTAACTGTTTTACTAAGAGAATACTTTCATACGGCTGGGACAGATGTGATCCATGGGAACATACCATGTTCTTCTCCTAGTTCTTCTTGATTATGATTACACCACAGACTTCTTTCCTGAGAGTCTTTATGTTTACTTGTAAGTCACAACCCAGCAGCTGATTCCTCATGAAATGTTTTTGTCCTGGTTACTACAACCCCTCTCTTAGTTCACAATTTATTTGTTGCTATTAGTCTTTTGTATTCTCTAGTTTATAGCATACTTTTCTGTGTATATATTTTCTGATTTGTCTAAAGTCTGTTGGCAAAACTTATTTTGTTCTGTTTTTATTTGAACAAAGGTATGTTCATAGAGTCAGGTGATATTTCTGATATTTCATTTGCATATGTATTTATCATATATATATATGTATATAAATTAATACATACACCAACAATGAGCACAGTAAGTAAACTAAAAGCCATTGTTTATGATAATTAATAAGGACAAACCTCAGTAAAGGAGGTCATTTATTTTTCCTTACTTGGACAGAGAACACAGGGTTATCAAGAGCTAAGGACTCATTCTGCTACAAATGGATGTAGATTGGATCAGTAGAATGTATTTAGGGCTCAGTCAAGTCTTATAAATGTCTGACTGAACTCTCAAATTCTACTTGTGGTCTAATAATATAATAGAGACTTAGATTTATAAAGCGCTTTTATGCCTAGCCGTGGACCACTCAGGTTTCAATATACATTTATTTGATTGGTCATGTTCAGAATAAAAAGGTAAGTATATATCCCTATAAAATCACTAAGAAATTCCCAGGAGAGCGAGAGACTGAAGCAGGCGATTTCTAATAGCAATTTCTGTGCTATTTTAGAAAGTGACTTGAGAAAAAGGATGCATCCAAAAGTGCAAGTGTATTTGTAACAAACAGTACACATTTGCTCTTATCCAAATCCACACTGAGCTCCATTTTGTTAGCCAGATAAGATGCTGACAGACATTGGCAAGTAAATGATATACTGGATCTTAACCAGGTTTGCTTAACTCCAAAGCCCACACTCTTCACCGAAAGGAGCTACTTTGTTAACAGGCTTACAAGATCATTTCTCACAGCCATGACAACTTGTTACGTATCGCACATTGCTTTATGTAGATAATTGATATTCAAGAATTTGTGGCATAGTCAAAATTTATGTTTAAGTGTGTGGATGTATTTATTGTTGACACACATATATCAAGAAGAAACTATGCTCTTATAAATGTATTTATTTTAGCCTAGGAATTTGGAAGGTGTACATCCTATCTTTGACCTCTGTCAACACTGGATGAGAGAAAAATAGGGCAGTCTACTCCAGTCAAGGTAGAGTGACAGGAACCAGGGACTGGATTTAGCTCTCTGCCTGGCATAAACAACTAAAAACAGTGCACATAAATATTTTAAATTAATTATTTTTGACATTGCCCATTAGGTAATAAAAGAACAGGATTGATATGAAATTGCTAAAATAAGGTCAATCCTCTGACTCCACAGTATACCATTTTGAGTGGGTTTTCAGGATGTGGTTAAGGCAAAGAAAAGTTAGGTACAACCTAGAGCAGTGGTTCTCAACTTTCTTATGCTGTGACACTTCAGGACAGTTTATCATGTTGTACTGAACCCCAACCATAAAGTTCTTTTGTTGATACTTCATAACTGTAATGTTACTACTGTTACGAATCTTGTAATTTAAATATGTGGTGCACAAGATATCTGGTATGTGATCTCTGAGAAAGGGTCATTTGCAGGTAGAGAACCTCTGGCCTAGAGGATAACAGGAATATAAGAGGTACATCTTGGGGTGTGGGGACACCAAAGTTTGGAAAACAGGATTTAAGAGGAGACAAGTATAAACAGCCTCTTTCTCTCTCTCTCCCCCTCCCTCTCTCTCTTTCTCTCTCTCTCTCACTCTTTTTGAGTATGTGTGTGTGTGTGTGTGTGTGTGTGTGTATGTGTGTGTATGTATCTCACATATCCCATTTGATTATTCATTAGGGTATCATTGACACTAGAGGATCAGGGTGAATTTTCTGGTGCCTGCAGAAGGCTGGGAATAGTGTCCTGGAAAATCTCATTGAAGGCTGGGAATAGTGTCCTGGAAAATCTCTTTGTTCATGGAGATTTGCGTAGAATACCTAAGGTCCTGGGTAAAATCTTAGAATAAACACATCTCTCCCAGCACCAATGGGTCATCACGAGAAGACCCTAAACCATCACATGGCTTCCATGTGATTTTAACTACACCCAGAAAGAGTCTTACAAACAATTGTAGAAAGACCTTTAAATTCAATGTCAAACAAACAAACAAACAAACAAAAAAACCTTCTCATGATTTTAGACATCAGATAAAAATTATCAGGCCATGCATGCAAGGTTAAGAAAACACACCCCACAATGAGAAGGAAACATCAATGGAAATAGATCTGGAACTGTTAATGATGAAATAACGAGCAGAAAAGACAGTATGGACAGTAACTTTGGAAGCATTCCACACATCTAAGAAGTCAAGAAATAAGGAAAATGTATGGTTGAAAGGCTCAAGTCAAGCTTAGGTGAAAAGTAACAGGGAAGACATTCTGAATAGAATTAACATCGTATTTCTCACTGTAGAAGTACAAAGTAGCAAACGTCAAAGCAGAGAAATATAAATCAGAAAAAGAAAGAGGAAAATGTAAAACAATTAAAAGATAACCAAGCTTTATAAACTTCGAGTGACTGAATATGTATGTAATTGTATTCTCAAAGGAAAAAATGAGATTCTAATAAATGCTATACAAGTTTACAAATTTTATTTTATTTTTTATAAAATTTCCCTATTTGACTGAACTCACTAATAAAAGTATCACACAAGCTAGATGTAAAGTAGGTGTTCAAGTGAACATTTGCACAGCCCCAAGCCGTGCATTTCCTGAAGCAGTGGAATTTCATTTAGGGTTTTATATTTTAGCTATCAATAATATTTTTGGCATCTATATAACACAGAAAAGAGTAGCTCCCATTATAGTTTTAAAGCTAGAGAAAAAATTAGCTCTATATATTTCACAACAAAATTTGATTGTTAAAAGATGCAGGAATATAAGGGGATCCCAAGAAACTAAAATACAGTGCCACTAAGGGAAAATGTGATCAATGTTCTCTCCCACGCAGGAGGCTTATGACAACCAGCTTCTTGACAAGATTTATGCAATATAGCATTTCTTACTAAAACAAAAAAATATATATATCACTATCCACGGTGTCATGGCTAGTTTTAGGTCAACTTGAACCCAAGCTAGAGTTATCTGAAAGGAATCTCAAATGAGAAAATGGCCCCAAAGGATGTATCTGTAGGACATTTTCTTAATTAGTGGTTGATGTGGGAGCATCCCTGGGCTGCTGCTGGTGGGCTCTATAAGAATGCTTTCTGAGCAAGCCAGGAAGCAGCAGCCCTCCATGGCCCCTGCAACAGCTCCTTCCTCCAGGTTCCAGCCCTGCTTGAGTTTTTGTCCTGACTTCCTTCAGTGAGGAACTACAATGTGGAAGTGAAAGCTGAATAAACTCTTTCCTCCCCATTCAATAACAATATCATCTACAACAAATAGTACTGTAAAAACTGTACATCCAGATTGCATTTATTTTGTTTTGTTTTCAGAAAATGGAACAGTGTATGTAGGAAGCTCAACGGGCTCTAAATATACCTACTAGAAATAATAAGAGATATTAGAAGATGTGAAGCAAGCGATCAAGCAAAATATAAATTGGTTTTTTTAAATATGTGGAGAGCAAATGAAGTCAGAAATTAAAATTAAATCAAGCACTATAAGCAAAGTAATTACTATGCTTTTCCTCCTGGGGAAACACATTATGATAGGCTACAGGTTGAAAACTATACAACACAACTGAGAAAAAGTAATACCTGTAATTGGAAATGCATGTCATGCAGATTCACTACTAAATATCATCAATGTATCAAGGTGTCCCAAAGTTACAAGTATTCTCCACCAAATGAGTTTTTGTATAAATTTCCAAACTTATTTCAATAATTTGAAAACTCAAAAGTTCTACAACAATAAATGAGTGTATAAACTAAAATATGTATAAGCAAGAGTGGGAAGATAATGCTAAAGGGTTCCAAAGGTTCTTTGATGATGTCAGTGTTGTGTGGATATGGTGTTAAGACATACCATAAGGTGTACATATTCATAAAATATACATGAATGGAACAGAATGTACAGCTCACATTTAAATCAGCATAGATGAACAACTAATTTTTTTTGTTTGTTTTAGTTCATTTTGGTTTGTTTTTTGTTTTGTTTTGTTTTTTTTTAAACTTTTATTGCATTATGAGAAAAGTTACATAATTTCAATTTATCTGAATTTGTTAACATTTAAAAACATATTTTAAGTAAATAGAATTAAATCACATTCTTGTTTCCCTTTTGTACCCCAGCTCTTCCCAGAGAACCCCCCTTCAATACCTACAATATCTTTTTTGTCATATTCCTTAAAATTTATAAAATACTATAACAATAAAAATAAGTATTATAAAAGTTGTTTGATATAAAACAACAATCAATTTAACAGTCTTATGTAGATGCTCATCTACAGCAATAGTGAAAATCCATTTTTCTCAATATAAATTTTAAATAACTCCAAACATATTAACTATAAATTTCAAAATAATATATCACTACTAGTATTTTCTTAAATGGACATAAATACATAAAGTCTTTTTATTTGTTTGTTTTGTATTTAGTAGAGCTTAAAATCTTGGCTCTTACTGTGGTACAAACCCAAAAAAAGAACAATTTTTAGACATTGGATTTCATTGTCATAAGGCTGTACTTCAATGACCCTCACTTCACCAAAAGATTTTACGTCCATTCTAGTAGCTAAGCTGAGAGTTGATAGTTCTGCTGTACCAAGAAATGAATTGTAGGCACGAATTTTGGATACAGACTTCCTGCTATGGTCAAAGCTATTTGACTTGAGTGAGTGACTTTATTCTCAGCCCACAGAGAACAGGTATGTGTATTAAGATGGTCTATCCATAAAGTCATTCACCAACTGTTTCCATGAACAATGGTTCTGCTTGGAGGGTGGCACAGACATTAGGTGAGGGTAAGAATCTGGTTCATTAGCTGTGATAATTTGGAAAAGCTTTCATCTCAGAGAAAGAGAAGTCCTCTTCTTCAAACTAGATACAAGAGTTACAAACGTCAAGCAAAGCATTCAATCTTACTCTTTGTAGTTCTCTTACAAGCAACCTCCCTAGTTAATTGTCTATGTTTCTTTTGGGTATATAAATACTTTTAAAATATATAAGTTGTTCTAAATACCATAGTATAGTGTAAAACATGAAATAAATAATACTACTAATAGAAGAGGCTGAGATAGGAGAAGCAAGATCTCAAAACCATTATGTTCTACACAGCAAGACACTATAATAAGCAAATGAGCTGAAAGTGTATATAGATTGTACAATATTGGACCTATTTGTTCAATTACCAAATTAGAGAGACCATTGGATGACAATCAACAAATTTCTAATTCCTCATATTATTTGATTTCAATCGATTAGGAAATGTTGGTAATATTAATTTTCATATTAAGAAAAATAATTGTCACTTCCTGTTGTTTTTGTTGTACGAGGTAGAATTAGGTTTGTGTGGATTTGTTGAAAGATTACTTTCTTGCTTCCTCTAGGGTGGAGTTTTCCTACTTATGTTGATGTTTCCATTTATTATTCTTTGTAGGGCTAAATTTGTGGAAAGATATTTTGTTGAAATTTTGTTTTGTCATGGAATATCTTGTTTTCTCCATCTATGGTAATTGAGAGTTTTGCTGCGTATAGTAGCCTGGACTGGCATTTGTGTTCTTGTAGGGTCTGCATAACATCTGCCCAGAATCTTCTAGCTTTCATAGTCTCTGGTGAGAAGTCTGCCATAATTCTGATAGGCCTGCCTTTATATGTTACTTGACCTTTTTCCATTACTGCTTTAAAATTCTTCCTTTGTTTAGTGCATTTGGTGTTTTTATTATTATGTGACAGGAGGAATTTCTTTTCTGGTCCAGTCCATTTGGAGTTCTGTAGGCTTCTTGTATGTTCATGGGCATCTCTTTCTTTAGGTTAGGGAAGTTTTCTTCTATAATTTTGTTGAAGATATTTACTGGCCCATTACCTTGGGAGTTTTCACTCTCTTCTATACCTATTATCCTTAAGTTTGGTCTTCTCATTGTGTCCTGGATTTCCCAGATGTTTTGGGTTAGGAGCTTTTTGTTTTTTGCATTTTCTTTGTTTGTTGTGTCAATGTTTTCTATGGTATCTTCTGCCCCTGAGATTCTCTCTTCTATCTCTTGTATTCTGTTGATGATGTTTGCATCTATGACTCCTGATTTCTTTCCTAGGTTTTGTATGGCCAGGGTTGTCTCTCTTTCTGTTTTCTTTATTGTTTCTATTTCCATTTTTAGATTCTGGATGGTTTTGCTTATTTCCTTCACCTGTTTGATTGTGTTTTCCTGTAGTTCTTTAAGGGATTTTTGTGTTTCCTCTTGAAGGGCTTCTAGCTGTTTACCTGTATTCTCCTGTATTTCTTTGAGGGTGCTGTTTATGTCTTTCTTAAAGTCCTGTATCACCACCATGATAAGTAATTTTATATTTGAATCTTGCTTTCCCGGTGTAATGGTGTGTCCAGGACTTGCTATGGTGGGAGAATTGGGTTCTGATGATGCCAAATGACCTTGGTTTGTGTTCTTATTTTCTTACGCTTGCCCCCGGCCATCCGGTTATTTCTAGTGCTACCTGCCCTTGCTAAATCTGACTGGAGCCTGTCCTTCTTGTGATCCTGGTTGTGTCAGAACTCCTCAGAATCAAGCTGTCTCTGTGATCCTGTGATTCTGGGATCCTGTGATCCTCTGGGCTTGTTAGAGCACCTGGGAGTGGGGCTTCCTCTGTGGGTTGTGGGACTGGCTGTGGAGCTTGTGCCGAAGGTCTGCTCAGGACACCAGCCCAGAGAGACCAGAAGGAACCAGAACTACTGGGCTGGTGGAGTTTCTGTGTGTCTGATCCTGCTGGTCCCAGTTACTCCCAGTGCTGGGACAGATGTTGGTTCCTCCTTACCTCTGATCCTGGGTGTGTCAGAGTGCTTGGGAGTGGAGGTTCCTCTGGGTGTCGTGGGACTGGCTGTGGCATACCCAAGGTCTGCTGAGAACACTAGCCCAGACAGACCAGAAGGAACCAGAACCACTGGGCTGGCAGAGTTCCTGTGTGCCTGGTCCCGCTGGTCCCCAGTTACTCCAGGTGTTGGGGTGGTTCCCCCTCACCTCTGATCCTGGGCGTGTCAGAGCTGAACATCTAATTTTTTTACCATGATGCAAAAACAAACAAAGAAACAAATAAACAAAAACAAAAAGAAAGAGTAGTGGAAGAAAAGTCTTTCAAAGAAATAATGAGGAACAATTAAGTATTCCACAGGCAGAAGATGAATAAGAGGGTTTTCATCATATATAAAAAATATTTTGAAATGAATCTTAGACCTAAATTAAGACATGAAAGAATATACCTTTAAGAGAACAGGTAAAAGAGACACTTTGTGTCCTTAGTCTTATGCAAAAAACTAAAGCACAATTCATAAAC